>JAQQZY010000024.1:29948704-29963724 GCA_030068375.1 Ostorhinchus rueppellii | reverse complement strand
TTCTGAACTTTTGTGTCATATTCATCGTTTTATCTGAAACCCAAATGTCTTCAGTATGCAACAAAAACAAAGGAATTTAACTTGCTGTTCCAATACTTTTGGAGGTGACTGTATATGATTCTAGAAGGGTTTCTTCACCCATTCCAATGTATTTCCCTGCAAAGACAAATAAAGTCCTACATTCAAGAAGTAAAACATTCTAACACTATTTGCTTGCCCTATTAGCATATCAAGCACATGCCTCAGATTCTACTAATTTTAGCATCACAAAACACAGATATGTTGAGGTTGCTCTACTTTGAATTCACAGAGGTCCTTTTGGTGAATGAGGGAGGTTAGGCATGCAATTGTGCAATGTTATGTAAAAGAGTCACTTTTATACCATTTTACCATGTCTGATGTGGAAAAAGAAACAGCATGTCAATCAAACCGAAACACTATGACGAGCTGTCCTGGGTTTCACTGTGTATTCCCTCTCCATTATGCTTCAGTTAAACACAATATGAGTCACAGGAATGAAAAAGGATGGTTTCACAAGACACTAAAGATAAAAATGGACCTCTGTCATAGCAGTCTATTAGATCACTCGTAGGTTTATTCACACTCCTCTTTTATTTCTTTAAAGCAGCCATTTGGAAGGATTTAATTCAACAGGGCTGTCAAGGACATGCACTGCCACGGCTGCCAAAGCTCTGCTTCTACTCGAAATTCATATCCAAAGTCCAATTTCAGCTGAATCACAGCTTGGATAAACAGACCGAAAGAATCATATTTGGGGGCTTTTGTTTTGAGTCCAAAAGAGCATTTTCAGATTTCACTCTGGCTGCATTTTGATGTTAGTCTAGAGTAAAAAAAACAACTCACAAACAATGAACTCCCCTGAGAATACAAAAGAAGATGACAAACCCTTCCAACTTTTTTAAGTGTCAGGAAACCATTGTCTTGGTAAAGCCACAAGAATAAAGATTATGGAGTAACAGAGTATCCATTCACATGGGTACAGGTCAGCAGTACCTTGGAGACCTGGGAAAGGCCTCATGGGTAAGGACGTATCCTCAGACCTCCAGCAGGTGCATTGTTTCCAGGATCAAAAGCAGAGAGCCATATTTCAGACTTGGCTGCATCCTGGTGAGAAGACAAGCATGTCCAAGTCATCGACTCTTCCTTGTCCCTCACCCCAGCCTGACCCTCACCCTCCTCAGTTTTTCCTTCATCGATCTCTTCATCCTTTAGCCAAGCACCTAATCAACAGCAGCCTCCTGCTGTGAGTCATTCTCACCAGAAACTGACTTCTTAAAGGACTGTTAAAAAGCAATGACCACAGTAAACATGTACTTTCTCTTAATTGATGCTCAAACAAAACAGTGGGTGAAAAGGAAGCCCTAAAATTCAGACAGTACATCCAACCCACATCCTAATGTTGAAACAAAAGAGGTGATACTTTACTTGGCTTTATTTTGTCTCAAAAGCAGCTTTGAGGAGGGGGTGGGGGATTTAAAGGCCCCTTCAAAGCATGTTTTCTCTTCTCTAATCTGTCTGTCGTTTCCACCCATACAGACACACTTATAATTTGACTTCAAAGTGCCAGGATAGCGAATGATATGGATGAAACTTCACAGAAAATCTGTTTTTTCATTAGCATTATCTCCCCAAAACACAGCTATCATTATTATAGCTACAGCATATGCACATTAACAGAGTAAACTCAATCAACAGAAAGTCATTTCACTGATATGTTGGACTGCTTCCATCACAAACTATTGATACTGTAGCGAAATTGGTCATTCATGCAGTTGTGCTGTTAGACTCAGTGTGCATTGAATTCTCTATCACACCCCTTTCCCAAAAAACTGCCCTCATTTCAGATTATGGGAGTTTAGTTATCACTGTCTCCCAGGGTTGGGTTTGGGTGCAGGGCCAGGGTAATCCTGAAGAGTTTGACTTGCAATGCCTAAGGCTTAATTAGATTTTTTTCACTGCAGATGCCCGTGGAGAATCCAATCACTCCGACCTCCATGTAGTTCCCTTATTCTGGTCTCATTTGGAACCATATCAGCAAGCAACGCCTACATTTCTAACTAGTGTTGGAAACAAAAAAAATGTATAAACTCATAAAATATGTAAAATAGTGTATACTGTATAATGAATATTGCTAGTTTGCCTCTGGCTCTACACATGTCCCCCAATTTAAGAGAAAAGCAGCACATACCTCTGAGAATAAGTAGTAGATATGAGAGTGAAAAACAGAAAGGAGAGGATTTGACGGAAAAAGAATAATCAGAGAAAGAGAGAAGCACAGACTGAGACAGACGGACAGACTGCGGTAGAGATCAGTGTATAATCTGCTCTCAGGGCAACGACTGCTCCTTTATTTAAATCACATGGCAACAAGCTGAGATTATGAAGCAGGTTTTAATAATTCCATAAGTGATATGCGTATCATGAACTCAAAGACTGGTTTCAGGAATGAAAGCACAAGTTCAATCGTTATCATTCAATCAGAGAAATGAGGCAGTGGCTATGATAATTATGTAAAAGCCTGAGATTTTGCATTTTAGTTTAGCTTTGATAGCCGACTAAATGTATATAGAAGACCAGAAACACCACACAGTGCACTTCTTCTATGAATTAACAATTTCATCTATTATTCCACATCAATTGCATTTCAAAGGAGCAGTGGTGAACATCTAGAGTGGTCTTTGACTCCTAGCAGATCCTTCTACAAACCCTGAAATGTCAACTACAGTCGAGCTGCTGACTTCAAAACCAGGAGCTATATGAATTCCACCTCAGTGACACATCACAAATGACCGATGAGAAAAAGTGTCCTATTTTTCTCTCCCAGGATGTGTGGAGGCGTGCTCTCTGTCACGCAGTAACCTCTTTGAGTAACTTATTCACCCTGGTTGTGCTAGTGGAGAGATGTGGCCATTGTGCTTTGAGCCCCGAGAGGCCCAAAACCAGCCATCCTTGAAGACCCCAGCATTAGGATGGCTTCAGACTAGGGTCTTTTCAACTTCTGCCAGCGCAATCTCAACTAAAACCAATAAGAGGGATGCCATTCACTGTCAAGACTGAACAATATAATGGTGCAACTGTGCCTCAACATATACATAAGGAGTAGAAAGTGAAAGCTTATCAATGTCATTCCTGGTTCCTTTCTCTGAGGTTTTGCAAAACTCTTTCCACAAGGACTGTGGATATGAACCATCTCACCCTGACAAAGACTTACTGATATTTCCACAGAGACAGAGACAAACACAGATCTGAAAAGGCCCAGTGTTGCCCCAGACAGCTCTCAGCCACATAAGACGTTTGATTGGGTTATCAGGCCAGCCAGTCTCAGAAGAGATCCTGATAAATGAACTTGCCATTTGTCCATCCTCCCCTGTTCACAGCCATGCCCAGCTAGCCCACAGCCACAAATTATCTCAGTGACAATTACATTCTTCCATCTCCTAAAGACGCCAAGCTCTGTGAAGCTAGCAAAAGAATAACCGTGAGGAGATCATACCGATTACTATTCCATCTCTTGCATTTGATCTTAAATTGCTCTGGCACAGGGCCTGAGCACAGTCTACTCCACGCTTTGCGTCCCCGGGTTTGGGTTAATAAATTAAAGTCACAACCAATTTTCTTCTCATGGTAGTTGATAAAATGATGTCCTTCACACAAACACAGAACTTGAAATACTGAGCTGTCTAAAATCTGTCTTGAGTTTTCATTTTAAAATGGAAACAAAGGTCATTCGAACATCCTATACCTATGTAAATGTACAGTGGCTATATGATTTGATTACACTTCGCATGTCAATGGTTCTGTGACTCTCACACATCCTCAATTTTGTTTATTACAGCACATTCATCTGTACATACAGTTAGGTAGGTCGATTTTGAGAGTGCTTTCAGATGACTGCAGTACATCCAGCTAAGAGCTGCAGCTTTTCAATACCATTTTCTGAGACCAACCTCAGGATGTGAGCATCAGCAAAACAAAATGCAAGTCTTTTAATAGAACATTACAAGTAGAAGTGTAAATATTCACTGGTCCCAGGATTTGATGACATCCACATTGCATGCATGCATTTTTAAATCCACAAATTTTACCACCTCTAACATGCAGTATAATGTCAAGATTTTTTTAATTTACATTTCACTTACTTAAAAAAATATATTGTACCTTTGTAGCCTGAAATAACCACATCATGTAATATTTGCTTTAAATCATGAATACATCATTCATAATTGATTATTCCTAATTTTGTTTCCTTTTTTTTTTTTTTTTTTTTTTTGCTTAGGAGTAGTTTACTATATGTAATCTTTCTCCAAATGGCACAAAATGATATTTTTAAATCTTTGTTTGTTTTGTCCATTTAACAACCAAAACACTGAAATTACAATCAGCTAAAACAGAAAAGCAAAACAAGTCTCATACTTGACAGGTAAATAAAATAAGCAATGTTTGAAAAGTTTGCTTGATATGACCATCAGAAGTAGCTGACAAACACTCATTTAATCAGTTACAAGAGTGACTCTTTCTGCACATTGCTCATTGTTCCATTACCAGAAATGATTGGCCTATTTTATCATTTTTCAGTCTGTGATGTATTGATGGCTTAGCTGATTGGGATGGAAACACAGGGGATTGTTGACGGTGGCATCAAATTTTATGATTCATGTTTTTTTTCTGACCTCAATCTTCCCTGATCATTTTGAAGCCTTGACAAAGATTATCTGTGTATAGATTATGTTTTGTACATAAGGCAGAAAGAAAAACACAGTTGGCTTTGTATTTTGTGCTTTTAGACATCCCATAGACTTGTGCACTTATCTTCTAGTGAATGCAGGAATCTCAGATCTACACTTGGATTTGTTTACCATCTCATTCCTTTGTCTAGCCGGAGAGAATTTTTTTCCCAGGATTCCTGCGGTTGTGTTTGGGGGGTTTAAGGGATGAAAAAGAGGAAAAGAAAAGCCCATTGGTCTCAGCGCCACAGAAACAGCATCTAGAGCCAAGCTGTCATCCCACTTGGATTAAGGACCCTTCAGTGGTGGCTGCTGGGCTGCTAACATGGTGTCTTACCCTCGGGTGGGGTGTGGGAGGGGGTAGAGGGTGGAGCAAAGGGTAAGGGCATTAGAAGTCTTGGCCTAAATAAGACCTTGAGGTCAGCAAACCTCCTGAACCATGGAAAAACCACTTTGTGTGTCCTTGTCAGCTTTATTCATGAGCTGACAGCTAAGTGTCTCTCTCTTTCCTGTTGATTCAATTGTTGTTGCATCATGTGCTGCTGCGACAAAGATAATCTTTTGCTCTGCTTATCGAGCAGTGCAAAGACCCCACATCTGCAAGTTTATAGGATGCAATGTTCAACAACAGGCGGCTAGGAGGGCAGAGTCTTGGGGTGATTTCTTGGCAGGGCTTCTTGAAATCGCCAGTGTTATAAGAATAAGTACTGTGGCAATGTGTTTGCTGAGCTATTAGGCTTTACAAGTGGGATGCATCTGTGCCAACACAGAGTGGGATGTGCACCCCGAGTTTTTCTTAAGCTCTATGCAAATAGGTGGAAGATAGATGCTTGAGAACAAACTAGATTGCATTCAAGTGCACACTCTTCCTGAATTCCCTGTAATTTTGGCAAGCATCCCCCCCTCCGGTGGAGCCATGCCCACCTCCTGTTGTTTTAAAGACAGGGAAGGAAGCAGCGGTCCTTGTTATGTGCTGCCACTGGGCCACCAACTACCTCCCCAACATCTGCTGCCCATTCAAAGTTGGCCAGAGTTTCAACAGGCCAGAGGCATTCAGCAGCATTGACTGTCTCTCCACCACTCTTCAGCAGCAACAACTGTGCGTTCACACAGAGCAGAGGCTCCAACACCCGAGTTTCAGTTGTAGATCTTCTCAGGTCTAACTCTGCCTCACCCCCCTAAGCCACAAGAAAGAGGCGAGAACAACCGCCCGCCAGTATAGACAGAGAAAACAGACCCCCTTTGTTCCCCCTGCCTCTTCTCAGCGTCAACTGAGGTACATGATCCACCCCTCCTCCCTCCTGTGAGCCCGAAAGCTTCTGATCACTCCCACTTTTCCTTTCCTTTTGGTGTAGTGGGTGGCATCAGAGTAAAGGATCCCTTAAGAATTCAGAGAATATCTATCTGCTCATATCAAACCCCTAATCTCTTGGTTGACTGGGAGTAAGCAAAAAGATTGTTAACCTGTCACAGACTCTATTGGGGGTAGAAAGGGAACATAAAACCCACAACGTTACAATCCATTATCCCAACATGCCAACTTCAAAAAGGTGACTCTACTGCCGTCAGTCTCTGGCAGTTAGTATGGACAGAAAAGAGCATCTCTAATGCTTTGTTCTCACTAAAGGGTGTAATAACCTGACATGGGTGGTAGTAGCATTCCCTGGGTGACCTTGAATGATTGGGCTTGATGACTGTCATGGTGGAAATCTCTGGTGTGACAATTTGGTCACAGTGGGCTGTCAAGAGACCTTCACACTGGCCGCGACTCATCTACCATCTGTCCACCTGAACTACAGTTTAAAAAGCACTACAAATGTTACTGCACATTTTAACTTCTACATGCACTGTAGTTAAGACAGCCTGGGATACAATGCACTCAAAGTGTGTTTGTCAGGTCTCTTCTGATGAATTATTCATCTGAAACAGAAATGCCAAGGAAATAAACACCCACAAATTTCAAGAAGTCAGAAAGGTGACATTTCAAATCACCAGCCATCAGTTAAAAATAGAAGGAGATTGACTTTATAATGATATAAAGCACGGAAAAGCACCACCATCTAAAGCAACAATTTAGCTTGATTTAAATAATCAGTTGCTAAAATTTTTCAAATCAAACATGTCTGATAATTTTGGCAGTACAGGGCTATTTTTTTAGGGAAAAAAAGAAAGCAAAGTAATCACACACAGCACTGAGAAACACATAAATCACCTGATATCAATTTTATCTGTCACTGTTGCCTCCTGGTAAAACAATACAGGTCTAGGATGTAAACATCAATACTTGCAGCTGTGTGGAGTGGATTCCCAGGAACGTGTCATTCCCCATTAGAGCTTCTGCCTAACTGAGTGTGAAAGTCTAATTGCACCCACCAGCTTACACCCATTCATCCCCACTCACGGAGAGAGAAAGTGAAACAAGCATTTGTGTGCATGTAATGAACATATATGTCTTTGATCGCATGCACTGATCTGCCACTGCATACATTTGTCCAAATTACAAGCAAGACAAGTGTTCAGGCAGCCGTGAGGCAGGAGGGGGACCCCACTTCCCCTCTGGTCTTCTAATGAGGTGCTCATCAGTCCCAAAATGAGAGGAACATGCTTATGACAAGGAGGTTCAGGCGATGTCAGTGTGCTGTACTGCTCTGTGTGAGTGTCCCAGTGGGGAGAAACACCCAGACCGCTGTGACACTAATGGATAGGCATGGGCCTCCATCAGTCCCAGAAGATTTAGCCTCATCACAGCTGAACTGCACAGCACTTCTTTTCACGTCTACTGGATTGTCTCCACTGATGGCAAGTACACGTGTCTCCAGAACACATTCAGTCAATCAGATGGACCCATAATAGCATGCTATTGAACTGTGCTCATGTCAGCAAAAAAACAGGGATGAAGAAGTGCTAACAGAAGCTGTGATGCAGCTTTTTTTTTTATTATTCTAGCTTATTTCAACTAGATTTGCCTTGGGTTTTTTTTTTGTTTGTTTGTTTGTTTTATGATTGTGGTCCTACTCCTGTTGTTCTAAGTTCAATGAGTTCAATAAACACAAGGCACAAGGAATAACAGCTAAATGTTGATGCAGAAAATTTAAATGAACCATGACAAATGACCAATCTATAGCTGCAATGATTATTCTAATAATTAATTACTTTCCAATTGATCAAATTAACTGCCAACAATTCTGAAAGCTGGATGAAGAGTTGGTTTTAGTTAGTCTGTTTGAAGAGAGTTTGAAGTCCAGATTTCCTGATTCCAGCCTCTTATGTTAAATATTTTCTGATTTCTTTACTCCTGTAAGACAATCAACTGAACTAGTGTTGTGACAATTACTCCTTTATTTTTAAATTAATCATCAATTTAACACATTTTCTGATTTATTTCTTCTTCTTCTTCTGTGTCCCCAATCTGTATATGTACTTGAAGGGGAAATCTTTGGGAAACTTTTTTTTTTTTAATTTTTCAAATTAATTGAGAAAATAGTGAATAGGTTAATCAACAATCATTAGCTGCAGGTCTAAGCCTAATATTCCTGGCAGTGATCAACATTTTTCACCCCTTTCTGTAGACCAAATAACTCATCAGTTAACTGAGAAAACAATCCACATATTAAAAGACAAAATTAAAAAAGTAGTTGGAGCCCGAGGCAAACCATAGACTGGCTCCACTGAGCACATTTATGTAGTTTTCCTGTAAAATGTAGACATATCTGATATGAAAAAATGAAACCAGTTTTCATCTGATGAAACCTTTAACTTTCAAAGACATCAACATCCACTGGTCTTCTGAACCACAATCAATACATGAAATAATACAAATAAAAAGCCATTTCTCAGATTTTCAGCAGCATCAAATATAACCTATTTGGATGCCATCTTCTGTAGTACTGATTCACCAATAAAATCCTTGTAATTGGGCAAAAGTGCTTGCTTTTACATTCAGTTAATGATATATTTTCCTAAATCACCTTTTCTTCAGTGTCTTATGTTTTGATATTATAACCTTTGAGTATTTATGAACATCTACATGATCAGTTAATCAAATATAGGAAAATACCAGATTTTCACTGAAAATGCATAATGCAGAGGATAATATAATAAACGGTGATAAGTCACTGAGGAAAGAATAAATGTACAAAAATATCATTTTGGAAGTCAGCACAAACATAGTTCTAGGTCTCTAAGTATTAAAATGTTCTTTTAATGCTGCACAATAGAGATGACTTCTTATTACAACTTTAAATCTCTACATTGTCTTGTTGACAGCGGAGTCTCTCAAAGGTAATTTAAGAATTCCCATCTTCAATTCCAGTATCCTCAGAAAAATGAAACCGTAAATGACTGAATCTCATGTTCAAGTCATTTCCTAAGAGATGATGTCACTAAGATCACCGTAAGTGACACAAGCCGCCTCTTGCCATCTATGAGGCACTTTGTCCTGTCTAGCGGTTGGCGGAGTTCACAATGCCACAGACAGCCGTCGACAGAAGGAGCGTTGATCACTTCTCACAGAATAGTCTGCGTGTTTCTACAACCCACAGAATGAAATAAGTGGCATTTTCCCTCCAACACCCAAGCTTTTCCCATAGCCCCCAGAGTAGATCAGCCCGCCACTGGTTTTAGGTCAACAGTGTGACTGACTGGTGCTCTCACAAAAACTCCAGCCAACGTGTGTCATGATAATCCCTTAGTTATGCAAATCTCTGCCTAGTGCCGATTGTGCTGAGGGTGAAAGTAAAGATGGCAGCACAATGTAGGTCACTATCTTGTCCCGATTCTCCACATTGGTCAAATGAGCCTGAAATGTCCTGTTAGTAGAGCCTCAGAATCCAAGGACTGGAGGCTCTCTGGTGAGTGTTCAAGCTGCATCTTTAGTTGATGACTGAGAGAACCACTCCAATGCAAACGCCAACAGCCCAGAATGCACGTGTGAAATGGTATCACACATTTTGGCGGCTGATTCAGAATTAATGCAAAGTGCACATAAGGCAGGGTTAGGGGGATATTGTTATTGTCTTTATCAGATTAACAATAGTCCGTCTGGAGTGAATAAACATCACTAGAAAGTGTGTCAGCCTTTTCAGACAGCAGTAAGAACAAGGGACAATAAAGAAGGGGTCATTAGCATTGTATTAATTTATCTATGTGAGCAGCAAAAATGTGCAGCCGTGGCATGTGTGTTTGGGTGTGTGTATGAGTGAAAGTGTCTTGGGATCTGGGGAGGAAAAGGGGGGGGTTCATGATGGTGAGCTTCCCCTTGACTGAAGCTTTGACCAAGAGGAGACACAGAAGAGGAGGAGGAGGAGGAGGAGGAGGAGGAGGAGAAGGAGGGTGAGCAGAGGATTGGGTGGGAATGTTGTTTCCAGTAAACCAATTGTTTAGCCAGTCAAATAAATGGCATGGGATGTAATTGGTGTATCTCAGGAGACCATAATAATCAGATTGAGTCTGATGAAGGGAAATTAGACTAAACAAACTGGCCAGTAAGTCAAAACAAGACAGTTGTGATATGAATACAGAGATATGAAATGAATTTAACATGGGAAAGAAAGAAATCAGCTTAACATATGAGGCATCTATCTATCTATCTATCTATCTATCTATCTATCTATCTATCTATCTATCTATCTATCTATCTATCTATCTATCTATCGGGCACTGAGCACGATAAAAGAAGTGATAATGTCAAAATCTGCCTCCAGGAGATGAGGGACAGTGGTTTCTCCCGGTATCTCCTCAGGACCACACTACTGTCATCCCGTGATTTGACAGCCTCGCTCTGGAACATGTACACCTGCTCCTGCTCCCCTGATCACCACGGATAAACGCTCATTTGTCTGTGGAAGTACGGAGTGTTTTAATATTCGGCTTTAAAACAGTCCTCAGCAGGTCTCACACAGACATTCTGTAAAGAGGACACTGATTCCACTGAAGCATTACAGCTTCCAAGTCAATGTGGCAGCCTTGCGTCTCTCTACACAAACTCTTGACAGTGAACTGGAAGCTCCACGGCACGTGTTTATGATGAATGGCATAATTTAACTCACCTTATCTCGTGCGTCGGCGGTGGGCAACACGAAGCCCGGTCTGGTCCTTCAGTCCCCTTCGATGAAGCGAAGCTGTATGCTGGGTTTGTTTACGCGCAGTCCCGTTCCGCGTTGATCCTCTCCTCCGTGTCTCAGTCGCTGGTCCTCTCCCACCAGTTCATCGACACACACCGGCGGGGGCGCGCAGCAGCACACAGGGGCGTGCGCACGCCTACTGCGCGCACCGCAGCGCCGCTGCCGCTGTATGGTGGCCTCAAGGCACTGAACCATTCCAGCAAATTGTTATCTAAATAGTCACGCTATTAGTACCCACTTTAGCCCCCACACTCTAAAAACCACAGATGGACAACAGCTGGATGAGTTTTAGGATAAAACAAGCAAAAAGTTGTGGTAATGCGCAGCAATGCCCTTTTCGTAGAGCTTATTTATCAGCAGGGAGTAGGTTTTTAATTTAGTTGCTGTATCATTATTATTGTAAGATTTAAGCAGCACCAAAATGCTACATGCACAAATAACACTGGAATAATTCCAAGCCTTTAAGGCTTAATAATCCTGTACAATTTCATTAATCAGGCCTGCAAAATGAATCAACTGAAATAAACAAATCCTCAGACTGAAATTTGTCAAATGAGAGTGCTGTCACCTCTTAGCCAGTGAACTTAATACCAGCTGTTGTCTACCCTAACTTGCTAAAAGCTTTTTGCATTTTCTGATACTGTACTGTATATTTTGCCCGGCAAGCAGGATTGCACTAATAATCATACAGTAGCCTGTGGGATCAGCCAAGAGTGTGCTGGATGGGATCATGTGACTTTAAAAGACATTTCCTCTTGGTTCAATCTGCTGCCAGCCGACCATGCTCCCTTCTCTCAGTCCATGTTACACACATGCATTATCTGAGGCTTAGCAGTAGAAGCCATCTGCAGCCATAGAATCAAACACTGGGCAAGTGACGCAGTTATTACTAGGATAAGCCCAGTTTGGCAGCAGAGCAGGGTTTTGGGTTTGACTTGCCATGTAGAAACTGTGGACCGAGATTAGCTAAAATTAGGTTGTGGCAGAGATTTGAACTGAGATGAAAATTTAACATTTGCTAATATATTTTAGAAATAAGATGAGAGGCTATGAGTCGTAAGAAGCCTGCAGAATGACACTAAACTCCCTTTAACTGGCTTATAATACAGAATCCTCTCAACATCCTGTCAGTTTTTACAGTTTCCTTTTTATTTACAAGTGAACATTTCCTCTTATGTTTTTGCTTTGCTTCAGAGCATTTGGTAAAAAAAAATGAAAATTTGAGATGGAGAGGGGGGCTGACATGCAGCCAAGGTCATTTTCTGGATGTACCAGTAATCCCCCAGTGTCTTCACACCAGTTTCCCTCATCATCAGCTGGAGAGTACAGGGGATTCTCACCCACATCTCCTTATAAAGCCACATGGGAAGTATTGTAATTGTCCTCGCCTCTCATTTCAAACTGCCTCTAGATATGTCTGCATACCACTTGAATCTCATTAAAATATGCTCTTAATTTCCCACATGCATATTATCCATAAAATACTCTCAGGGATTTTCATAAGTTCAAGGATACAGCTCCATGGAAACAAAGTAAAACGCTTTGTAAGTTGCATGGTGAATCTCATCAGAACTTTGTGTTGAAATGCAAAAATCCACCAGAGAAGACGTTGTGTCTGCTTCAGTAGAATCTCCAATTATTGCACACATTACTGCAGTGAATCCTTGAAGTCTGCTCACTGAGGAACAGAACTTCACACATGGCAAGGCTATTGTGCAGAAGAAATTGAGTCATCAGTCAGCCTGTTTTCTTCATGGACTCAGTGATGTGTGTGTGCATGTTGTTGTTGATTTTTTTTTTATTCTTTTCAGACGAAACTAAATAACAGATGTACCACCAGCAAGCCAACCATGAAATGACTGGCCTCCCATCAGAGGTGATGATTAAGCAGCCAGATCCAACGCAGATCAGCAGGCTCATAGTCCGAACCCACATCAAAACAAGTCTCACCAACATGGTGCTTTCACGTTCTGATGTTATTTTAATGAGCCACAAACTCACAATACTTATAGATAACTTTGTCAAAGGCAGCAGAGGTCATATTATTCATCACCACATTAGTATTTAGTGACATTTTTCCAAACATGGCAGCCATATTTAGAAATTAAACTCTTTATTTCTTATCTCAGTATTAGCCGCTTGCTGCCAAACTCATTACGCACTAATGAGCTGGGTTTGTTTGCTGCAGCTAAATGTGAGGTGTAATTGAGTATTAGCCACCCTAAGGAAAAACAGTTGTTAACAGTAAGAATGGGAGGGCACAGTGCCTGTCAGATCTTCTTGAAACAAACTAGAAAGAAGTATTTACATGCAGCATCTGGAGGGCCGGCCAAAGGTGCAAGAGAAACAAATTACTGATGTGATTACTGCCAGGGGATGAGTGCATGAGTCAAATCAGTTTACATCTGAGGAGATACATTTCCTCCCTCAGTCGTCTGTGTAATTACATTATGACTTTTCTATATTGAGAGGGAGCAGCCTTTAGTCGCTGCCTAACCTTGTTAACACACAGGGGGCAAAAACATGACAAGAATAAATCAGCACAGCGACCGAATAATAGGACCTGTCTTCAAATATGTGTATGCAACATTTATACATGTGCACTTCTTTAAATGACCTCTTCCTCTCAAGTTTATAGAATTATCAATTTATTTCAGCTTGTGGTTATTGGTTCCACCAAGGATGTTTTGTTTTTATTTGTTGGCTTGTCTGTAAGCAGGATTACACAAAAGAGTTGAAGGGTAGGGCATGGGTTAGGGGTGAATCCATTCAATTGTAGTGCAGGTCCAATAAAATGCTATTAGAGTGCCCAGGCATTTGGAATCAGTAAGCAGTGTTGTGACTCACATTGACCATTGCATATGTCTTAATGGAGCTTCAACACTCAATTTTACAGTTCAAATGTTAGCGAGAGAAGCTAGTAATGTGCATATGTACCATGCACATCCATGCATCAGGCTGACATTATGTTGACTTGTACAGGATAATAAACTATTCAGTTTTGAATAAAAAGATGACTGCAACAGTGAGCAGTTAGATACTCTTAGATACACTGCCCGGCCAAAAAAAAAGTCACACATGCAATATTTGACTGGACCGCCTTTGGTTTTGATTACAAGAGACATTCACTATTGCCACTTTTTTTGCTTCATAATGCTTATGTAGTGTCACAATAAGGTTCATAATATTCTTTCATCATAGTTGCATTAATTTATGATTATTGATGATGAAGAATCAGTCCAGTGCATCAAGTCTTCATCACATCCTGAATTACTAATTCATATGTGGAAATGATATCTCATTGTCCCTGAAACATTCTGTCACATACCTGATAATCCTGATCAATCCTGGCATTGTCCAATCTGTTTGACATTAGACACGAGAGGACACTCACTGCAGGTAGAGTTAAATAACCTGTTCCAGGTGAAACATTATTAACCACACAGTGTTTACCCATGGAAGGATCTGAACTATTTGTTTAAATCCAGTGAATGTTTCCTGTAATCAAAATCAAAGGTAGTACAGTGAAATATGTGTGACTTTTTTTTGGTTGGGCTGTGTAGTTGACAGTTGACTAGTTTTCAGTGATTTAATAAATCAGTCACAGCCAATTCTTAAGAGTTCATTTTCTGGAGTTTCGATGAGGATCTACAGTCTCTATAAGAGTGGATGAAACTCTGGTCATAGTGAGATCAGTTTGATTTCATTCACTTATCCAAGAGCTGGTGTAAATAGTTAAATGATATTTCCAGTTAGTGTTATTACTCCTATATTTACTCTTATAATTGAACTCTATACCTGTCATTGGGTCTCTTTTGTAACATCTGCTGTTATTTCTAATGAGAAATATGCTCCTCATGTTTACTTGATGAAGATAAAGACTAGAGCAATGGCCTAATAAATGACAATTAAGGACTTTTGCCTTCAACTTCATTTACAGCTGTTATATTTCTGCACTATTTACTTTGTGAATACTGATGATTGACATTTTACACGGCGACACGGTGGTGCAGTGGTTAGCACTCGTGCCTCACAGCAAGAAGGTCCTTGGTTTGATTCCCGCACGGAAAGGTCCCACCTTTCTGTGTGGAGTTTGCATGTTCTCCCCGTGTCTGCGTGGGTTTTCTCCGGGTACTCCGGTTTCCTCCCACAA
>JAQQZY010000024.1:29914817-29925901 GCA_030068375.1 Ostorhinchus rueppellii | reverse complement strand
AGTCTGAGTCAAATATATATATATATATATATATATATATATATATATATATTTTTTTTTTTTTTTAACTAAGAAAGATTAAACTGAAGTGTAATTGACAAAAACTGTCAAAATATATGATAGAACTAAATAGTGAGCCCTTTACTTAGTCGTGGAATAAAGATTATTTCTGTTATGCTGTGGCAAAAATGTTCTTACCATGTAAAATAACAATATCCTTTAAGTTGGAATTACACCCTGATAATATTTTGACAAAGACCCACATCTTTTTATGTGTAATTACCTCCGCCAAGGAGGTTACGTTTTCATCGGTGTTGGTTTGTCTGTTAGCAAGATAACTCAAAGTTATGGACGGATTTTCATGAAATTTTCACAGATTGTGAGAAATGGGGTATCCTAGAGATGATTAAATTTTGGTGGTGAGCCGTATATTCAGCACCATCTAGTGAATGAAAGTATAAACACTGCCTTGGCGGAGGTCTGCGCTCTCCGAGTGCTTCTCTATTTTTGTTTTGTAGCTTTGTGAATTTAATCTTTGATTCCATTATGTACTTCATTGCATGCACTCCCAGTGCTAATGCACTGCTGCAGCATCTAGGACTTTGCATTACTCAAAAACTAGCCAAACAACATAGCTGACTTTTAAGAACTTTTTAACAACAACTCTAAAAATATTTTACTGGTTGATTTGAGGTTGATTAATAGTGACCAGTATAATAACAATTTCTTCTAACACAAAAAAGATGAGAACAGAGTTAGACAACAGTCACCAGGTTAGACACTTGCGCGACTAAACATCTATGTCAGAGCAATAAACCAATAAATACACAAATATAACCGAATGAACATCAAACTGAAAGGAATTTATCAGAAATTAAAGCCTGTCTTACCTAAGCTCAAGGCTGGAATCTGTTTCTATACAGTAGGAAACAAAATGGCAATAATATGGTGTGTGATTACTTTCCCGATTACAATATAAGAGTGTTCAGTGGAAGAGTTTATAAACGAGAAAAATTGTAACAAGATAAAATATTACATAAAAAAAGACAAAATTATCTAAAATATTTGAGATGAAACATGACATAAAAGTTCCAAGTTCAAAATCACAAAAATACCCTAAAAGGTGCAACACGATGACAAGAGATTTTAATTGTAGAAAAGTCGGTCTGTCCTGTTTTTGTTTACATCAGCATGTAAAGTGTTTGTTTAGTATATTTGCTAGTTTACATTGTCTGTTGCTGCGCCACTAATATTGCAAGTCAGTGTCAGTAAAATTATTGTTTATGTTGAAAATTATTAGCCACTGATAACCATACCAACAACCTGCACAATGTCCTGTTGTTGCTGACGAACTGGCCAAACCTATTAATCCAGTGTTTTTCAATGTTAGGGTTGGGACCCTATGTGAAGTTGCCTGGAATTCAAATGAGGTTGCCTGAAATTTCTAGTAACTGAAAAAAAAACAAAAAACAAAAAAACAAAAAACATAATATATGGCGAGTTACGAAAGACAATCACAATACATAAAAGACATGACAAACTCTGAAGCTGAAACTGAGGCACTGTGGTACTGTTTATCTTTCAAATGTTCACTGTGGTTGGTTTAAGATGCTGGAGGTCTTTCATAATTGATAGCTTGAGTTATTGTTTGTTCCGTGTTCATTTGCTGCCTTGTAAATACAAATTGGACTGACTGTACATATCTGAACAAAGGGAAATAAAATTCTGACTTTGTGCAGTAATCTCAACCTGGCCGTCCATAATAATATACATCATATAGCCTAAATGTCATCTAAAATTAGCATTTATTTGCAACATAGCATAGCAAATAATTACATGACCAAAAACTAATTAATTTTAGCAAAAAATGTTTCCATTTTGAATGTCTGGGGTCACCAGAAATGTGTGATGTTAAAATGGGGTAATGAGCCAAAAAACATTTGGAACCACTGTATTGATCAATCCATCTCTACAGTGAATGCATAAATAAATGCATCAACTGCAGTTCAATGGCATTAAAGGAAAGAAATTGCCCCTATTCTGACAACAATAGATGGGTTGTTTCTATTGATTGTAAAATATGTGCAAGCTATGTTTCAGCAATGTCTTGGACTGAGAGCTACTAGATTAGTTCTGGGGGTTCCCAAAGAAAAAAAATACAAGAGTTAATACCTGTCCTCAACTGCATTCAATATGAACAGAGGAAATATCCACTGTACGATTTAATCCATCAGCTTCCTCATGACCTGTAGCCCCCTCGTCTCCCTCCCATCACTGTTCTGAAACAGACTGACCTGGTGGAGATCATTCCCCAAGGTGAACTCCTGAAAATACCCGGGGGCTGCTGATGTGGCACGAATAGCCTGCCAAAGCTGGTGCTGGCAGCCCCCCAGGTAGTGTGAGCGCAGCCCAGGCAGTAAGTTGTAGTTCCTGAACACATAGGCCTTCAGAGGAGTGCCCCTATTCACAACAGTGCTGACCGCTGCCACCTACAGGGGAAGGCAATGACATACAATCTGACTTGTGTGTCAAAGCAACAATTTACAAACTCAGATCTAAAAAATAGGCCTGCAATTACAAGCTTGGGAAAAAAAGACAACTGGAACAAAGAATTTAACCAGAAGACTTCATTGTGTCCCCTTTAACATACTTAAACTCTGTACCTCAAAGAAGCCTCCTGATTTATGTGTGTGTGTGTGTGTGTGTGTGTGTGTGTGTGTGTGTGTGTGTGTGTGTGTGTGTGTGTGTGTAAGTATATACATAGATAGACAGATATCAACCAATTAAAATATTTCCATTTTTAGCCATACTGTCTGAGATGATGTTAAGAGTCTACTTTCCTTCCACCTGTCTAGCAGAGGAAGGCAAGACTGAAATAGAGGAATAGAGCATTCGATGTGCCATCCCTGTAAATGAGGTGGGTGAAGGCTCGCTGGCCAGTGCAAAAACAACAAAGGCGAAGAATGAGTCAGACCGTCTTCTAAAGCTCACCTTGGGGCATTTGGGGTTTCTTGAAGTCTCAACCAGGAGGTGTGAGCCCATTTTCTCTCTGTGGAAGGGAAGAGAGGATGATGTTATTTTCCGGTTTAGTGATTTTTAGATATGACTCGGTATAAAAATCTTTCTCTAAGCCACAGAAAATTCCTCTACATATCAGCTAAAATAACTATTTTATGATCATCACAAGCTTATAAAGGGCCACATCACTGTTCTGGTGTTTGTATCTTTCTTCCTATGACACATATTTTCAATAATTGCCACACTAAATAGAAACTTTTCATTGTCTATACAGTTTGATATGCACTGAAGTAATATAATTTATTAATTATTCATCATTGTGTCCATTTTGGCTGTTATAGTTGTTTTTGTCTGCAAAGACCAGTCGGCATGGTATACAATTTGAGTGATACTTAATTTTAAGTAAACAGGCAAAATGATTGGTTTGTCATAATGTAGTGACCAAACCAATGACTAATGTAAGTATGTGTGACACTCACTTGAGGATGTTTTCCCAGGCTTCACTGTCATAAAAAGCATGGTTCCAGCTCATCTTCACAGTACCAACGATGACATTTTGTTTGAAAATATCTGAGCCTAGCTTCCGGTAAAGATCATCACACTCATTTAATGGAATTTGGAAAATGCCTAACATGAATCCAAGAATAGCACCTGAGGAAAACACAAACAAAAACTTAAAAAGGAAACAAGACCAGAGTAAGAGCTTCAGTCTTAACAACTTAATTTTGAATCGGACACATGAGAAAGCAGGCAACTAATAACTCGTTCTGTTATTCTCAAGGCTGACACTTGGGATAATGGGTCACATGTTGCCTTAAGGAATATCTGTTAAACCTAAAAACTAAACTGGGACCAACCCACTCATTGCAAGTGAATAGGATTACCATAGCTAAAAGCACTGTACACTATGATTATAACAACTACCTTATCTCCATGGTTCATGATCCCTGACATGATAAAAGGGGCATAAGGAAAGAACAAAAGAAAGGGTGTACCTGAATAATGTGAGCAAACCCATTGGCCAGATGTGGCCCAGATGGGGTTATATGTGTGAACATCCATCTATTTAGCAAAGTGGTTACAAAAAAAATTACTGTGAGAGTGAAGAACCTCCATCTGCTGGGGATTAAAACCAAGAGAAGTGACAAGGACTAAGAACAACAAAAACTTCTGGTGGTTGTTAAAAGCCAGTTTTCTGCAAATAAATACAGCTTATCAGTCTGTTGTCAAATGAAAAAACAGAAGGCGAAAGGAGCTTCAGTGTGGTACATTGCGCCCTCTTGTGGTCATTTTCCATTAGAGGAAAAAAATTCAAATCACCTACTGTTAGTTCCTAAAACAAAACTAACGTAATAATAATAATTTCTGTAAGTAATTAAGAATTATTTTTTGATAAAATTCAGTCTATCTTAAATTAAAAGCAAAGCAGCAGCCCTCCCAGTCATGTGGTACAGTATGTGTTGAGAAATCGAGGTCAAAATAAGAGTGAAGCCACAAATGGGTCAGTGCGCAATCAGTACTGCCAGTCTAGCCTGCAATGTTACACTCTGCACTGATAATCCACTGGCATACATAACACATCTAAAAGTAGGGCATGAGGGCAACATACCTGTGCTGACACCACAAATATAATCAAACAGCCTGTAAATGGGTTTGCCAGTCAGATCCTCTAGCTTATGTAGGGTTTGAAGGGCAAGAAGTCCCCTGAAAGTCAGAAACAAGTATATATGTTTGGTAAGATGTCAACAAAAAAACAGTGAGAGGACATAGAGGTTTTAAATTACAATAAAACCTTGTGCCACCTTAGTCTGCCTTATTCAGCTCCACACAGTTCATAAAGGAGGTAAATCTATTTCTAATGAGGATATTATTAATATTGACTGTTGTGCGCAGCCACAAAGCACAAAACGATAGCACTTGTACTGACACTGTATATTTGGTTGTAAGGTGCCATATTCATTACAAAGAACAGACCAATACTGCAGTCTAGGATCCTGCTTAGTCCTGTTACAGCAAAACCAAAATCTGAAATACAGTCTCTCATATTTCCTCATTCTTCCATGTACAGTGAAGGCATCATTGCTACTGTAGATTCTAGCACCATTGTTCAGCTCAGTGTCAACACTTCTATGACATTCTTCCTGTTTGGCTACATGACTGTGGTTGTTTTCCAGCTATTCATGTCCTCTTGTTATCACTCATAACACTTTGTAGCTAGCAGAAGGTTTACCTCCTTTCCTATATCATAAAAGGGAAGTGGACTCTGTGTGTCTCAGGTATCACACTAAATCCAGAAAGAGATGACTGCTGCAGTTTGGCATATTTATGTATTTTTGGTCAAGTAAGAGACTAGTGAAAAAGTTGATAGGGCCAGTATTTTGGGAGATATTAGTAATTTTGGAACACAATGGCCTCCAAATGGCCAATCACATCGCTTTTCCCAGAATCATAGACTTGAAGTGGGTTACTTAGCAACAGATAAACAATAGGGCCATGTTGCCATGGTGTCAAATTTCATGTACAGAACAGACATATCAGCTGAGAGGTTATTCAACTGAAAAAATATGCCAGTGGAATTTACCCAGAAAGTAAAGGAATGGATCTAGAACCCATGGTTCCCCATGGGTCAATGCGCAAGTATGTTTTTATGTTCACCATAACATAAAGAAAAAAATGTCTTAATGCTCTTTTAACCCATGTTCTCAGCGTTCACTGAACAAAAGTTAAATGAAGAAAAGTACAGGGCAATCCTCTCACAGAGTCAAAACACTAACCCTAACCCTAACCCAGCCAGGTGGTGCATTAAAAACTATAATTGAAGACATTAATGTATTTCTTCCCTCTTTGTAACAGGCAGTTAATGAGGTGTGTTCCTTGTCAATTATTAATAATTTTTATCAGTTTAATGCAAGATAATATGAAGGAATACATATATGGAACAGAAGTATATGAAATCCTCTGTTTATATTCAAATGGCATAAGTTAAGATTGATGAGTTACTATTATTTCTTTGATTGTTTTCATGATAAGGTAATATTCTAATAACTACTGGTAAATGAAGAACAAGTTGTGCTCATGTTCACTGAAAGGAATTACACAGTTTTTTTTGTAAACAGGCCTGCACTGAAACAAAAATATTAAAGTAAAGACAAAAAGTATTTCAGATGTTATACCAGTGTTCCCATAATTAAGGTGTTTTCATATATCATAGCATTTCAATGGTGTTAAATGTCAATTGCATTCATTTTTAAAAAAATATTTCATGGATTTCTCTGTATGCTAGTATAAGGCAGAAACTAAATAAAATTTAGTTGGACAGGAAAGAAAAAGTACACTTAGCTGATAGCCGTTACTTTACTCTTCCATCTAACATTGTTACTAGAGAAACTAAAAATTATATATTTACTGTCTTTAATTATTTACCTTAAGTTTTCCTAACTGCCAAAATCAAAGTTAGCCTATTGCATTTTCTTTTCAGCAGACACCGAGTTCAATTCCATATATTGTATACGGTCTGATAAGGTGCCAACCAAACCAGACAGAAAACAGTGAGCAGACATCTGATTTTTAATAACAATGATAGAGGACAAAAGGAATTAAAACCTTTTTCTGAGCAGTACATATAGTTGACAAAAAGTAATAGCAACAGTGAAATGTTCTTGTTCTTGGCTGCTACTTTTTTGACTCTTTTTTTTTTTTTTAACAACTAAGAACATGAAATAAAGACCTCAGTGACGTCCGTACCTTAATCCCCCTCCATCTATGGACAGGATACGTATGCCTCGGCCTTTAACAGGCTCATGGTAGCCCACCAGAGTGAGGGCTTCTCGAACTGCTGCCCTCAGACCTGGATCACTGGCCTGTTTCAGACGAAGAAGGCATGGGATAACCCTCTCCTGTGGGAAACACATAAAGACATGAATAAAAAACAATGGACAGACCAGAATCAGCAAGGTCAATTTGGCAAACTGAAAGTTGGAAGAAAGCTGTTGCTACATCTGTAACACTGGCACTTGCACACCTTTAGGTTTTGATCTTCTTTCCATGCCCTCTCTGCCAAAATTGCATAACAGATTTTTTTTCTTTTCTTGCACACAGGTTACTGAATGAGAACCCAATCTACTGTCATGTCTTACCATGTCTAAAATTACATAATTATGGACTGAACACACCTTTAAAGCCTTGATCATAAATAAAGCAAAAACCGAAACTAATCCAACCACTCTATGAAAGCAGAGAAAAGACAAACATGAAATTCTCCATTGTCATAGAATATAAACAGTATATTGAAAGTAGGATATATTGGTAAACATTTCTTTCTTATTGGCTTCTTTCAGACAGTTTATATTGTTCTGATAATACACTCTGGTAAATGCTATCTTTGATCATTCATAGAGGATTTAAGTATATAAGTTAAGGTGACCTAGGTTTAAAATAGATTAGTGTGAATGAGATCCTGATGCCGTCACAGATAAGGCTGTGACATAAATAAATGCTATGCAGGCTGCATGTAAGCTGTAACACTAAACAAAGAATAGAACATGCTGCATTGCTGTATCTGACAAGTTGACATTTGACTGGCAAGGGAGTATTACCAAATCCTAGCAATCATCCATTATCTACAATGTTCATATGCTCTTTAACAATTTATACGCGAAAACATTATTACGCATGTGAAACAACACACTACTGTAAACTTTGTCTTGTCACAAAACACAAAGGTTGATCATCTGTGCTGCATTTAACAGTTTGCTGACAAAGCCTCAGGATGCTTTGTATTCTGTGGAAAAATGTTCATGCTGCAACCAATTTCAGAAAGCTCACCTTGACCGCAACACCCCGAGTTTCTGGAAATTCAAGGAGGTGGTAGCTGAGATCTTCCACCCTGTTGATGTAGACCCTCACATCTGAGGCCCTGTGGAGAGCCTGGACCAAAGCCCGAGTTCGATTATCCACACTCACCCTGGCAATGATCTAGGAAACAAAAACACACACAAATAAGCTTTACAATTAGACAATAGAGCCTACTTATAAAACTGACAAAAAAGAATAACATTAGTGATACAATAAAAACTAAAGTATAGCTTCTTTCTTCTGAGAAACTCTGGATTGATATGAAGTCCATCAACCCAGAGAGGTGGTCACTACAAAATTGTCCATAGTGAAAAACAAAATTGTACTGACATGAAGTTTCAAAGTGTGATTTATGAATAAAAATCGAGGGGAGTTTGAACAGACTCAATTTAATGTTTTTCAATCTTGAATGATCCATAGGTTTTGTCTGGTTCATGTAAAAATTAAACTTATCAAAATCTCATCATTAATAGCTTTGATTTGTCCTAATTGCTACAATAACAAGAGCGCACAGTGAGCAAAAAAATCTGCGCTAAGGTATACTGTTATCCAGATCGTGACCAAAGGTTAATGGGAACATCCTTGGGTGATTCTCTATCACTGGTGAAAATTTCAAGAAAATCCATCCAGTAGTTTTTCTGTAAAGTTGCTAACAAACAGACAAACACACACACACACACACCGGCAAAAACACTCCTTGGCGGAGGTAATTATCTCACTGTTTCAAATTGAAAATCTAATGTTTTATCAGCATGTCATAAATACCTCTGTTGATCTACACAGCATATAGACAGTATGTCCCACTGACTTTAGAGTCAAGCTATTTTAAACTAATTCATTCCTAGAAGTCAAGGAAGGTGTCAACACTCTGACATTAGATATATAGAGTAACAAGAGCTTTGAAAATATACCAGATACTCAGAAGATCATCTGATGTGAGCATCATGTTTAACTTAACACACATATTACATGGCAAAGAGGGACCATCTGTGTCTGACAAATTGTTTCTGGTACAGAATATATCATTACTACAAATAAGTATTTACATATAGGACATCAAAGAAATTATCACATTTTAACATGTCACAGGATCTCTGGAGTTAAGGTTACCGATCCACAGGACACTTTAGAAACCCGTTACAAAGAATACATGTATGGATTGATTTTTTTTCCCTCCTTTTTTCTTGCAAATTAATTGGAGTACTTTTCTGTTGACCTACCTTTTCCCTTTGGAGTAGAAGCTTCTTCGTTTTCTCCTCTGCTGCTTTCTGCTCTTTAGTTATTGTAGCTTCAACCTGTTTCACTGCTGTATACTCAGGCTTCTTCTCCTCTACCGTAACACTCTTGGATTCTGAGCTTGTCCTGAACTTGGGGACCAGAGGGGCTATGTAGCTCCCGACAAAAGCTTGAACAGTTGGAGCTGAGTAGGAAAGATAGTGTCCTAGACCTCTCTTGGTAGAGGTGGAGGTGACTGGAGCAGCAGAGTCTTTTTTATCAGACACTGTTATGAGGTCAGTTGTTTTTTGATCCTGAGAAGATGGCATGGGATTCTCTATGTTGTTGTTTTTCTTGTCTTGTGGTTTTGTAGTGCTGCCAAAGTATGAGTTAATGTGATTGGCCAGGTAGTTATAAGTTTCATCCAAGCTGACAGAAAATGTGCTGGGATGGAAAAGTGCCGTGGACTGACTGGAAGTGCTCTCAGCATCACTTGATGATGGTCTGGTCTCCTCTGGCTTTTTTGTGCCACCAGGTTTGACAGCAGCAACAACACGCCTCTGTCTTTTCTCCTTAAGTTGTTGCATTGTCAAAACAGCGGCAGGGACAGCAGGTTGAGAAAAATTAGGAGATCGTGTGGAGGTAGTGGTGGCACTTGCATCAAGTGTAACAACAGAAGTTGGGATAGAAGTAGTGGCAGAAGATGAGCTAGTTAGAGGTGTGGGTGTAGGAGATGCAGCTGTCAAAGTTGCATTATTTGGAGCAGGGGTAGGTGATGCCACACTCGCTTCTGCTTTTGGCACTGGCTCAACGGTGCCCTCAGTGGTTTTCCCAGCTTTGAAAGCATTGGGTTTGAGTCTGGCAATTTTGGAGAGTAGTTCTGTATGGGTCCCACTCACAGCTTTAGAAACTGAGTCCAGCGTGTTTCTGACCCGCGACATGTGTTGGTTTAGGCCAGTAAACCAGCGTGAGGCTGAAGTATTCAAATGCAGAGTGCTAGTGTGGAGTCTGAGCCTGTGCTTAACATGGGTACCTTTAAAAATCCATCCTCTACGAGCTTTGATTCTCTGGTGCTGGATCTGTTTCCGGCTGAGATACCCAGACTTGTAGCAAACAGATTGTTGAACATGAACCCTATAGTGAGAGGTACCAGACAAAGGAGATGACGCTGCTGACTTGTAAGCATGTATTTGCCACAAATTAAATCCTTTGCTTACTTTCACCCATGTATTTGAAGCCAATCTATGACTCATTCTGTCAAATGATGTTTCAAGAGTTTATCCCATCCAAAGCATTATTAGGTCTACGCAGTCAATTTTACTTCACCTGGTGATGAACAAAAAAAGATGAATAAACGTGAAAGTCATAAATAAAAGAGTGAAGGAAAAAAAATAAAGAACCGTTTAACATATGATAACAGACAGATGGATAGAAAAAAGACAATAACATGGCGTGAACTATAATAATATTGACTGCTCTAACGTCTGATCATTGTACGTTTTACTTGGAGGGAAATGTCTATTGAAACTCTACCTAAGTGAGAAATGACAACAAAGAACTACTTTTACACTGACACACATTTCAACACCACCCATTACCGCTAGCTCGGCTAACACAGAGTAGCACGACTTGCTAACTTGCTAGCATTGATATAGACCATAAGCACATAATAATCCATACCGGACTTGTTATATCGCGACTCCATTAAGTTCACGAATCCTTAAATGCTCTTGACTTCCTACTTTGACGTTGGTTAAAACGTTTAATGTATACAATAACACGCCGTAGTCATTGAACAGTGTCATTCGACCTGACACTTGATTTCCAAAATAACGTGAAGACGTCAGTCATTGAAAAAACAATGGTCACATGACGCCCCATGCGTACTGCAATTGGTTGTTTATTACTTACCCTCGACATGAGGCGTGTTGATTGGTTGGAAAAATCATTCCCACTGGATAAGCAACCGTCAGAGACTGTTTTGAAATGTTATATAT
>JAQQZY010000024.1:29888014-29914735 GCA_030068375.1 Ostorhinchus rueppellii | reverse complement strand
TCTCAGTTCTCTCTTCACTTATGCCATATAACATTGTGAGTAGTCATAAGATCCTAAAGAATAGAGGCCTCTGACATCGCAATTGGCATCGACATCGGCATCTGCATTGCTGTGGGGCCCTCCCTGGGCCCCCTGGACCCATGGGCGCCGGCCCCACTGGCCCAGTCGGTAATACGGCCCTGATCTTAACTCAACACACTGAATTCAACACATTCATTACATAAAACAGGAAAGCATCCAACAGGATTATGCTGCAAATGCAATGAGTTAGAAACAGTTAAACATGTATTACAGGAGTGCACAGCATATACAGAGAAACATGATGAATTATTTACAACACTTAAAAAAACTGAAGCATGGGGATTTTTCGGTCTTGTTGGGAAACTGGTTGGAAGCTCTTATAGATACATAAATAATCTCTTAAGGGACATAGCTATTGTAAGAAGGATTTAGGGGTTTTGTTGTTCTTGTTGTTTGTGTTGTTTTTTTCTGCCAAGCTTATGTCCCACACTCCAGTCCACTTGGTGGCGGTAATGCACCAATAAACTGGCTTGCCAACCGCCATTGTACTAGAAGAACAAGAACAAGAAGATGCTTAGGCAACCGCTGCCTTACCTAAGGCGCACAAAGTGATGTTAGTTTATTATGTTTCGAGTGGGTTAAATTGCTAATCGGTAGCAGTAAACGGTAAGCTGCGTTTGTATCCCACCAACGGGTACGTGATATGGGCTTTAAGTAGAGGAGAAACCTTGTGTAGCAATTTGTGTTAGCTAGCTAACTCTTGCTAAGGTTATGTTAATGAGCATTGGCGAAAAACAGAAGAAATCTAATAATGATTGTTGCTAACCAGCAGAAGATCAGACTTCTCTGTCGCAAGAGGTTGTTATTGTTACACCACGCAGTTCACCTCAGTTGAACAACTAGATGTGTTTTGGTTAGATCAAAATCAAGGGATTGAATGGATAAAGGTACAGTATCGATGCTTTAACATTTTGCGATTTCTTTGAATTGTAATTTTGTATTGTATTTAACCTTTTCTACTTCGTTGATCGGTGCATTAAAGGATGTTAATATCAAAGGTGTGAATATTTTTACAAGAAAAACATGGACGTTAATATTGCTTGCTATAAATTGAGAGATCAAGGCCTCCTTAAACAAAAATGGACTAAAGAGCTGTCAAATCTTTCAAATGTATATCTGACAAAAATTGAATAACATGTCTTTTACATTTAAAAAATCCAGTTATGCTATTTGGGACCCTATCCTTTTTTCGTTTACTTTTATTACTCCTGTATAAACGCCAGGTGTTTTTTGGAAGATCGGCATATGTCATAATGATTTGTGTTTTAACAATATTAGCTGTATTGTATTGATTTAGGTCTTTGGTGCTGGAGCTAAGGGTCATTATTGTTTAGTCCCTTGATTGTATTTTCAATCATTTGGTCAGGGGTGTAAAAGTGTCTCCAAAGTTTGAGTTTGTTTTAAAATATCTTCTTTAATCTGCAAACCAAATATTTTCAGTGTATTATTATTATTATTATAGCTGAGAAAATACATTAGAATATAGTCACATTATTATGAAATATTATTTCCAGATGTGTTGAATAGGCATGTATGCTTTGTGCAGTGCTGAAGGTTATCATCTTTTCATGCAGGGAACAACAGAGCCATGGCAGCTGCACAGTCGGCTGTAACATTTGCAGTGTGTATTCTGATGATAACAGAGCTGATTCTTGCAAAGAAAGACTACTATGATATACTGGGAGTGCCTAAGGATGCCACTGAACGACAGATAAAAAAGGCTTTCCACAAACTTGCAATGAAGTATCACCCTGATAAAAACAAGAGCCCGGATGCTGAAGTGAGATTCAGGGAAATTGCTGAAGGTACAGTTGATTCATTCATTCAAAATACTGCTTTCTGTTATGTTGAGTGTACTTAATCATTTAGCCTTTTAGTCTTTTCTTTGCAAGTATAGAAGATTGTCCTTTGTACTTCATACCTCCTGCCTTTCGAATTCCCAATGCATTAGCTAACACTTGTCATGACTGAGTTACAAAACTACTCCCCTGTATCCATGCACTAAACCTCTGTACTGCTTATGTCTGTCTTTATCCAGCTTATGAAACTTTATCAGATGATACCAAAAGAAGAAAATATGACCAGTTTGGTACTGCGTATTTCACTGGGGATACTCAAAATAGGCACAGAGAAGGCTCCGACCAACCATTCAACTTTAACGATATGTTCAAGGATTTTGACATCTACAGTCAAAACAGACATGCTCGCTACAGGAGACACTTTGATGAACAGTCCAGGTTCCAGAAGGAGTCCCACAGCAGACATAAGAGATATTTCCAAGGGGGCTTTGGAGGAGGCATCTTTGATGACATGTTTGATGACATGGAGAAAATGTTCACTTTTGAGAGACACACCAAGCAGACTGAAAACAGATTTCATGGTGCATCAAAACAGCACTGCAGAACAGTGACACAACGCAGAGGAAATATGGTAACAACCTACACAGACTGTAGTGCATCTTAATGTGCAAAATAGAACAAATTAATTTTAGAATTGCCCTACAGAGGTACCATTGTGTTGATTAGATGTACATTGTAAACAGTGACAGCTGGCATGTTGGCTCTCAATGGTTGGCAAGTAGCGCTTACATCTCCATTCAAGTAAGCTTCCCTTTGTCCCTGTGTGAGTGAATGGTCTTTTAAATGATGGTAAATTTTACTTTATTGTGGAAGAGAGCTGACTGAGGTCATTCCAGCAGTATTTTAAAAATGCATTTCACTGTTGGAGCAATAAAACAGTCTTGCTTAATTTGGTACAGGCATACATGTGCCAGTTCTCACATATTGGTTTTGTACAGTTTTTAGGCTCTTTTGTGTAGCTTTTGCTATTGTTGGTCTGAACATGGGACACGAAACAATGGCAGCTTTTACAGTTTTGTTTGCTGTTACTGGGAAATGTTAACAAAACTCTGTGACCCTGGCCCTGCATCATCTGTTTTAACTCAGGGTTTTAAGTTTAAATAGCATTTTGTTGAAAGGTTTGTGTAGCCAACCACACCAGACTTTTTTTTTTTTAATCAACACCATACTATGCTAGCATCTGTGAATAAAGCTCAGCACTGCTATTTTAATATCTTTAAAAATATCTCTAAATTAGACAGTATGAACCCAGAAAAAGTTGTAGACAACTAGAGATGTATTTTGGCCTTAATTTTTAATGTTCTGTTTTGCTTGGATTGTGTGAGGTTTTGATTTGTCATTTGTGTTCGATTATACTTGTAAAATCCAAGCCAAAAACATGATACTGCATCTGAATTGTGTTTGTTTTTCATCGGCTATTTATTTTTTGTGCTGATTACCTCTTTGTTTTGAGTACCAGAAGAGATGCTGAATCATTTCCACCTTCACTACAAGATAGTCACAACCAATTCTGAATGTATTGACATATTCTCTTCTGTTATATCTTAAAAACGTGGGGTGTTTTTATGTGTTTAAAAATTAAACTGAACTAAAATATAAAATGATGTAAAATTGCTCTGTAACCAAGCTTTTAACGGGCCACTTGAACAGTAAGATGACATTAACCCTCAACACAAACAGCTGAGGTTGAAACATATTTCTAACTTATTGTCTGTTACCTCAGTCCTGCAAAGTGATTTCAGTTACATGATTGGTTGACTTTATGGTGTGCAATATTTTTTTTTTATATTTTCTTTTTTTACATTGATGTGAAATATCCAGTAGCACTTTCATTTTGTACTACTTTCTAAGTGTGTAAAGAATGTCTGAAATAAAAATTATTAGGCTAAAATACATTTCCGGTGTCATGATCTCCTATCTGAGCTACTATCATAAACTAACCATACTAGTTCCATCTAATTTTGGACCTTTGGGTCACTTGGTGGTGCAGTGGCTAGCAACCATCTTTCACAGCAAGAAGGTTCTGGGTTCAATACCAACACCAATCATCTGGAGTTTTTATGTTCTCCCAGTGTCTGCATGGACTCTCTACAGGTACTCGCACTTCCTCCCACCATCCAAAGATAAGTGACGCTGATAGGTTATGTTTGTCTATGTATGCCAGCACTGCAGTGAATTGGTGACATGTCCAGGATGTACCCCATCCTCACCCATAAGTAACTGGGATATGCTCCAGCAACCTCCATGACCCTAGTGAGAATAAAGCGGGTTCAGAAAATGAATGAATTTGGACCTTTAAACATTTTTTGATGTCCACATTACCCTGTTAGTGAATTATAATCTCATTACACAAAACAGTTTAACCACTTGAGACCCTATATCTGTATTTGAGGACATAATACATTTACTTAATTATATAAACTTATCCTCATTAATGTTGTTTTGTAATTTCTGCACCTATCTGAGTCAAAAGATAGAGCTCACTGACAAAAGTCTTATCATATCACTATGCGGCTTAATCTGAACCAAAAGTGGAAAAGGAAATATTTACAATTTTTGGTTTAAATGTTTTTTGTTTTTGTTTTTTTACAACAGTTATAGGTTCATATAGTGCACATCACAATCTAGGATGCTGCCAATTACATCATTGTGAAAGTGTAGAAATCAATGAAAACCCCACTGTGTTGCAGAAAACAAGGCTAGTGTTACATTTGCGTGTAAACTGAACAGCATCATTTCACACCAGCAACAGGTATGAAGACAAAAAGGAAAGTCATAGTATGGAGCAAGGAAGTACGAGTATTAGAGCCACAGTGTGAAAAAAAATTGGGGGAGGATGTCGAGAATAAAGTCAAAATGTCGAGAATAAAGTCGAAATGTTGAGAATAAAGTCGAAATATGGGGACGAGAATAAAGTCAAAATGCCGAGAATAAAGTCAAAATTTTTAGAATAAAGTGGAAATGTTGAGAATAAAGTCGAAATACAGGGACGAGAATAAAGTCGAAAACAGTTTGATAAAGTGGATGTGAATAACGGCAGACATCAACAGCACCGCACGCGGCGAAGTTTGTCAGCATACATGTCTGAAAGTGAGCTCATGATGCTGTGAAGATTGTTGGCACCTGTAATTGTATCTTTGTAAAATACTTATTATATTCAATTACATTAATTTTACAACCACTGTTAGCTTAAAAAAACATGCTATTGTTTCTGACCTTAAATTAGCTTACTTTACGTGAACGTCGTTTGACTACATCTTTTTTGGATCGTAATCCACAAAAACCCAAAGCCTAACAGGAGGATCTGGCCAACATGTTAACATCCAAGACAAACTTTCTCTGAGGTCGAGGACTACCAGATGAATTTCGACTTTATTCTCAACATTTCGACTTTATTCTCGACATTTTGACTTTTTTCTCGACCCTATATTTTGACTTTATTCTCAACATTTCGACTTTATTCTCGACCCTGTGTTGCGACTTTTTTCTCGACATTTCGACTCTATTCTCAACATTTTTGACTTTATTCTCATCATTTCGACTTTATTCTCGACATTTTGACTTTATTGTCGACATTTTGACTTTATTCTCGACATCCTCCCCCAATTTTTTTTTTAACACTGTGGCCCTAATATTCCATCGTAAGAAAGACTTACAGAGTAACACAATGTTGAGCAAATCAAATTGTTTAGCGGTTTCCCCTTTTCTGCTTGTTTGTTTGTTTTTTGTAACAATGCTCATACATTGAATAAGGAGTTGTATTTATGTTTCATACCGGTGAAACACTGTGTGCGATACAATAAAAATAGTTCATACTTTTAAGATAAAATTGGCTCCACATAAAGATATCACTGTTATTCATTTAATTTTGTATATTTACGAAGTCCTTCAAATTTAAAAATGAAGGCGAAATTAAAATCAATACATAATAGGAGCGTAATTACATTATTTAACAATGACATACACTGAAATATTTATTTCACAGGAAAACAGTGTAGTTGAGTAAATTTTCCCACGCTTATGAAGGGGCATATAAAGGCACTCTAACTCATCGTTTACCTATGAATCTATTCACGAATTTCACATCAATATTTTGGTTACTCCTTGGTTACTGTTGTAAAGGGTGAAAAACAGCCCTCGAGTATTTTGTCACTGGTACAACATGATTACGACATTGACTATAGGAAATGTAGTTTTAAAAAGACAAGACCGGGTCAGAGCTCGTTTCATCGGCACGCTGTCAAACACAAACTCCCATGATTCAACACTGAGCGGCTGTGTGCTGTGCGCAGTTCGCAGATCCAAAGAGGCCAGTAGCATTAGCCGAGAGACATTGAATGACTTTGGACGTCTGTGTGGCCACCAGGGAAAGAAAGTTGTATATTTGAGAGGTCTGGATTTGTATCGTCGCTAATGGAGGCCTTGATACCTGTCATTAATAAACTGCAAGATGTTTTTAACACGGTCGGCGCGGACACAATTCAGTTGCCGCAGATTGTTGTTGTGGGAACTCAGGTGAGAAACGTCAGTTTGTTGAAAGGCTAGCAAGATAGTTAGCTTGCGCCAACTTATTGCTTTGACCACTTCTGGTGTTTGAGTTACAGTTTTCCTTCCACCTTTGGTTATATGTAGTAGGCGTAATAGCATAGGCTCTTAAACAAGTTTTTGTTTTTTTAACTTTGCGGAAGCAACCTAAATGAAAACTAAGTTAGCGTTAGCAGTAGCTTGTCAAACTCACTGCACTAGTGAATACAAGCTGACAGTTGAGAATAAGTGATTATCAGCGTAGTGCTCTAAAAGAAATTCAAAGTTTTTGGCTGTTTGATCGCAAACCATCTTAGCTGTCGTAATATGTACATTTTATAGATTAAATTATTTGTTGTCTTTAAACACTGTGTCTATTTACAGTGTCGATCTTCACTCACTTCTTTGTTTTCTTTACTCTTTTCTACCTCCCTCCTCTTCAAGTTCTTAAAATAAAAGTATAGCAGGAAGAAAGATTAAATTTGAGTTGGCAATTAAATGTGACCGAAATAATTCGTCTTATGTTCATCTTATGTCATAAGAATAGTGTAAGTGTATTTTATGCAAATTTTATACATACAGCACACCTTATGAAGAGGTAGAAGAGCCATTTATCAGACTTAAATACTCAAACACGTAACATTCTACTTGTTTTTTTGTTGAATAGGGCAGATTTCACATAAGCAAATCCATTAGTGTAATGTACAGAGAAAGGAATGAATGATATTAAAAAGGATGTGCAAGTATCGATGGAAACATGACGTTTCTGTTTCATCTAGCAGTCTTTGAAATTATTATCATGATAAGGCAATGTAATTGTGGTACACTAAAATAATTAGAATATATATGACGTTATTGTGATGGGCCAACTCACTGCAAGTAATACTACGTTCCAAAGTTTAAAGTGATGTTTTTGTTACATCAACTTGAGAAAAGTAATAATGTAGCATTATTAGTATCTTGAACACACTTTACCATTAAGGCGGTGGATAAAATAGTACAACCACATGTAACTACACAATAAACTATAGATGACCTTAAAGTTCAATCAACAGCACACAAGTTTACCCTGTCCACTTAACTACTTTGTGAACACATTAGCGCCTAATTGGTTTAAAGTGCCAAATTTTGTCTAACATGTTTACTTTCACTGGTGAGTTAATAGGATAGAAGCGTCTCAGTCCTTTTGGCAGATGTCTTATAGTGTTAAGGTGACACAAGGCAAGCCAGTGAAGGTTTTCAATACCTGATTTTTTTATGTCTGTCTTTGCCAGAGTCCTTCACATGAGGACAGGTGTAACCAAAGCTAAATACCTAAAATAATTATTTGGTGGCAAGGTCTATAATAAGGCTACCTACAGCTGTGGAAAAATGTAAGAGATCACTGGTGTCCTATTTATGAAGGTTCATGCTAAATATAAAGCACTAACACTTCTGCCAAATTTCACTTGCCATTTACAATATGTGCACAAATTGACTACTGGTTAAAAAAAAATAAATAAATAAAAATGCTTATTTTTCAAGCATTTTTTATTTTTTTTTATTTTTTATCATCTTGTCTACCTTTTCCACATTTTTGAAAGCAGATAAGCTAATAGTTGTCCAGTATTTTTGCTGTCAAAAATGTAAAAATTGTCTTGTGAGACAACCTCTGAAACCCACTACCTTCTCACCTAAAAATACTTGACACAGAGAGCATCTAATCCCTCAGACAACATGGTGAAAACCCTGAGTTTCACTCACAGCTTTCAAATGTATTGGCATTCCTCCACTTCTGGCTGTTTTATGCCGTGCCTGGCATAAAATTAAATGAGTTCAGCTTTGTTTGATTGCTTACGACCATGATTCTTCCTCTTAATCACATTCCACTGGTTTCAACAGGGATTTTTTCTGGAAATTTGGAGTGGTCTAGCAATATTTTCCATGACTGTATATGAGTCTAATCTATATTTCCTTTACTTCTACACAGCAAGTAATTCATTGCAGCCCTCATGTTTTACCAGTGGAATCAGATCACCAGAGCTGATTATGGTTACTGTACCACACATTGCTCAAGAGCATTTTTGTAAAGATATCTGTAAAATGGGAAGATTCTCCCCTGGTCTGTGAATCATACAGTCCAATTGTGGTACAGTGACATGACGTTGTTATTGTATTTTGGTTTACAGAGCAGTGGGAAGAGTTCCGTCTTGGAGAGTCTGGTTGGAAGAGATGTCCTGCCTCGTGGAACGGGCATCGTCACACGGCGACCCCTCATCCTACAGCTAGTGCACATTGACTCAGAGGACCGCAGGAAAACAAGTGAAGAGAACGGTAACATCACTGCCAACTTTGCTGCTTGTGAATTTGGGTTTTTCAGATTACCTGAACAATGCTTAATTCTCCAAAGCACAAGAATGTTTTGTGCTCCATATTTCTTTGTGTATTGTTTGACCGACAGTGGATTTTAATCCACCGCTTCGTGAAAAACACTGAATACTGTTGGAGAGGAACTGTATTAGACTTCATTTAAAAGTGAATAATTGTTGAACTGATCATTGAAATGAAAATAAGATTTCCCCTGGCTTAGGTGCTGTGATACTTTTTGTTAATGATATTGAACTAAAAACTGTTTTTGTTGTGTGTTTTTTTTTTTTTTTTTTCCAGAAAAGGCTGCTCATTGATGAATTCATCTCCTAATTATGATTTTGCAAATGATCAAGTACCACAACTTTTAAAAGTTTATTTCCACAAAACCATGTCTTTGCAGGGTAATATATCTAATAAAAATATAATCTTGTTACCCTGCAGTGGTAGAGAAATCTCAGCTTTTCTGTTTGTTTTTTTTTAGCTGCAATTTGGTGCAGAAACTCTTAGGTACAGCACCTGAAACTCAAAGTATTTAATCACTAAATCTGTGACTTCAACATAAAACTATAAATAAAACTATAAATGGAAACAATCAGGGAAGTGTTTTATTTTCTGAGGTATTGTTTTCCTTTAAAGTCAGTAAATCCATTTGAGAACCCTGATATTAGACATCTTCTGCTGATATCTTGTAAAACATCCTGTCAAAGCAAATTAAACATTTTGTCTTTTTTTATGTATCTTAAATTGAGATGAGTAATTGCACTATTTACACACTGACCAAATGAATGCATAGGAAAGTTTCCATGCGTTCATAATCCAAGTGAAGAATCACTTAAAATCACTTGATTTATGCTGAGTTTTTGTTTGATGCTGTTCTTGGATACTGGCCTTTGAGTGACTCTGCATTGCTGCAGAGTTCCATCCAGAAGCTGCAGATAGCCAGGCTAACCCTTTTTTCTCCTGTCATCTCTCTTTAACCACAGAATCCAAGAAAAATGGACGCCTTTACAGAGGTCCCCTTTTCTTTGTTCTTTGCCTTATTGCATAACCACTATGCCTCTGTTGCCCATTCCTCCCCATCCTGCCTTCTATTTATGTAGGTTTTCCACAGCTAACATGTGGCTTTACCTCACTTAGCTCATGCACTCCTCTATATTTAAGCTCCATCAGATCGAGTCAGATGAAAATATTCAGCAGAATGTTGTTGTTTAATTTGTGTTCTGTTCAGGAACTCTAGGGCTGGGTAATAGATAGTTTTTCAGTGTTATGGATGATTCACAATTCTAATGTATTTTTTTCTATTTGCATAAACTCAAAACACAGGTCAAGAATAATTTTCTCTACATGATCTACACACTGTATGTACACACCATAACAAAAAAGCACCATGCAAACATGTCAGTGTGCATTACACTGATAACTGACTGTAAACATATTCGCAATACATCACTGTAAATAAACATGCTTTAGTTTGAACTTTTGTTGATGAAGAGACATCTCCTAGGGAATCCCTAATGTGGATTTTCATAAAGCAAAAACTCGATTATTTTACTTCACTGGATATATTGTATTTCCCAGCCCTAAGTCACCTACTCCATCCTTTGTTACAGTTGCACATATTATAGCAGAGATACTTACTGTTTAATTTTTAACAGTCTGTGTATTCTAAAACATGCACCTCTTTTTTGCTTTAGTCTTTAATTTGCTGTCATTACTGTTGTGTGAAAACAACAGTTGTTTCTCTGCCTTGTTTATTTTGGTAAAACTCTTCAGATGTGCATTTTTCCTCTGGAGAGTTTTTCCATCAAGCGTTATCCAGAGAAATGCTCCCTTCAGACAGTTGTCATAACACTGATAAGGCTGATCAAAAGGCTATATCTGTCAGAATCACTAACCGAAACATTTCTTCTGGACCTTGTTTTTCTGCAGGCATCGATGGAGAGGAATGGGGCAAATTCCTACACACCAAAAACAAGGTAAAGTTTTCAGTCTTGTTTCCTGCAGTCATGTTTGCAGAAAGCGATAACCTCACTGGGGTTTCACAATTCAATAGTCCTTCTCTGTATCCTGATATTGATTCAGACTTTTATAGATTAGCTTCAAGAGAACATATGTGGTTTTCTTGCATGTTTTCAGCAGCAAATCATCTTTAATGAGGCCATGCACACACCCTTCAGGAGCTAAAAATACTTCTAAGTCTGGTAAATGCCCTCTGAGGTTGAGCTGTGTCTAAACAAAGAAGCTCTTATGATTTGCTTATAGCCTTATGATAGTGAGTTTTCAGGGTTTTGTTGATGTATTTCACTGTCATGCCATGTTTACAAGTGGGGGTGTTTAATTATTTACTTGTCCTCAGATTTACACAGATTTCGAAGAGATCAGACGTGAAATTGAAGCGGAGACAGAAAGAATATCTGGCAATAACAAGGTACAGTAATTATACCCATTGTTCAGGAATGAGGAAATGTCAAAAGCTGTGAAACAAGAAATGTAAACACAGAGCACCAGATTTTTAAACATTAGAATGAGTGTTTTTCATCTGTATGTAACATTTCACTCTTCTTTTGCTCTTCAGGGAATTAGTGATGAACCCATTCACTTGAAAGTCTTCTCACCACATGTTGTGAACCTCACATTAGTGGATCTACCTGGTATCACAAAAGTAAGACAGAGGCCTGTTTTGCCACGCTTTGTACAAAACACCATGAATTTTAAACTTCATGGCTTGTGTTTTTTTTTTTTCTTTTTGATGATCAGGTACCAGTTGGAGATCAGCCCAAAGACATAGAGATCCAGATCCGGGAGTTGATACTTAAATACATCTCTAACCCCAATTCCATCATTCTGGCCGTGACTGCTGCCAATACAGACATGGCGACATCGGAAGCTCTGAAGGTGGCACGGGAGGTCGATCCTGATGGTGAATGTCTCATAGTCATACATTCTAATGCATCATTTCCAAATGTCTTGTTTTTGCTTTTCTCTTACGGACATTTTCTTTGTCACTGTAATTTTTTTGTATGTTTTTAGGCAGGAGGACATTAGCTGTGGTGACCAAGCTAGATCTGATGGATGCTGGTACGGACGCCATGGATGTGTTGATGGGCCGGGTCATTCCTGTCAAACTAGGCATTATTGGAGTAGTGAACAGGTATTCACAACAACTTAATAGGTTATGTGTTTGATATGAGTAAAATTAACTTTTTTGTGAATTACTAACAACATTTGACATGAATAATAGCAAAATAAATGCCAATTTTGAGTACTTTCAATAAAAACCTAGTATATTTTTTTAGCTTAGGAAGATCTTCGTCAATGTCCTAGTCAGTATCAATATAATCACAGCTTTTATGAGTTGTGGTCAATGCTCTCCATAAATCTTTCAAATTGCTGTTGGGTGTTTTATGCCACTTCAAGAAAAAATACTTAAATGCAGGTTGTTGTACAAAAAGGTACAAACAGCAATGTGTAACCTGTGTTTTGTTTTCTTTTGTTTTTACTGTTGTTAGGAGTCAGCTGGATATCAATCAAAAGAAGTCAGTGGCAGATTCCATCCGTGATGAATACGCCTTTCTACAAAAGAAGTACCCTTCACTTGCAAACAGAAATGGAACCAAATACCTGGCCAGAACACTGAACAGGTTTAGAAACACTTTGTGCTAAGAAGTATCAACGTTGGATTATTGCTGGAGAGTTTTGTTTTTTTAATCAAAGTGTGAAATTTTCTTTAACCTCGTCACAGGTTACTCATGCACCATATCAGAGACTGTCTCCCTGAGCTCAAGACGAGGATCAATGTGTTGGCTGCTCAGTACCAGTCCCTGCTCAACAGCTACGGTGAACCTGTCGATGACGAGAGCGCTACACTGCTGCAGCTCATCACCAAGTTTGCTGCAGAGTACTGCAACACTATAGAGGGCACTGCCAAGTACATAGAGACAGCTGAACTGTAAGTTACAAGCTGCATTTCCTATCTAAACCACTGAGAGGTGCTATCATGCCACCTCAATGGTTAATTTATGTCCCCTTTGTATCGTTCAGATGTGGTGGAGCAAGAATCTGTTACATTTTTCATGAGACTTTTGGTCGAACGTTAGAGTCTGTGGATCCTCTGGGCGGTTTAACAACCATTGATGTGCTCACGGCAATCAGAAATGCAACAGTGAGTTTTTACTCTTCCTTCAGTTGCAATATTTGTCTCAATTTTCAGCTTTTTGAAGATTAACAGTTTCATTTGTTTTGACAGGGCCCAAGGCCTGCTTTATTTGTGCCTGAAGTCTCTTTTGAGTTACTTGTGAAGAGGCAGATCAAACGTCTGGAGGAGCCCAGTCTGCGCTGTGTGGAGCTGGTTCATGAGGAGATGCAGAGGATTATCCAGCACTGCAGCAACTACAGCACACAGGTCATACATGCACACTAATCTCACACTTAAAAACTTTCTTCATGCCTTCAGCTACTTATGAGTGTTACCTATGTCTGTAGGAGCTCCTGAGGTTTCCAAAGCTCCATGATGCCATTGTGGAAGTAGTAACTTCTTTGCTCAGAAAGAGGCTCCCAGTCACCAATGAAATGGTTTGGACCTGAACACTTAACATGTATTGTGTTTTAAGACACTTACGGAGAATTTTTGTGTAATGAATCACTTTGATTTATTTTCAGGTTCACAACCTGGTTGCCATTGAGTTGGCATACATCAACACCAAGCACCCCGACTTTGCTGATGCCTGTGGCCTCATGAACAACAACATAGAAGTAAGGGATCTGCAGCTCATTTCACAAACACATTTTATTTTTCTGTGAAATTTTACCATATCAAGTTCAGTATGAGGTTATTCACTTATGCTTGGTAATGTTACTGAGCTTTTTCCCCCCTATACATTAAACAGTTTACATTTCATTATCACAATGGTGTGACCAGCACAACAAACTTATGCTGTTAAAAATGTTTGTATAACAGTGTAAATATGGACAGCAAAGATTAATAAATGTCAAATACACACATACATTAAATACATCTTTGTTAGTACATATTATTTTCAGGGATTTGACCTTGTTTCTTTTCAATTGCTTTCACAGGAGCAGAGACGTAATAGAATGAGAGACCTACCCTCTGCTGTTCCCAGAGACAAGGTGCAGTGATGTTTGTATATTTTATGAGTTTGTCACTCTTGTACAAACTGTGCACCATGGAATCAAAAAACCTGCACATGAGGATTCACCAAGTTTTGTCCACGTGTGTCCACATTTTTTGGAGTTATGCACATTGTTGCTCCTGTCAGGTTTCTGTCCCACCATTGTTGTATTCCTTCCAATGTTGTCTTTCTCCAGTCCCTTAAAAGCCCGAGTGGGCAGTCTCTGTCCCCCACTGAGCCTCCTGCCCCCGAGGGTGAGGCGTACAAGGTGTGTCTTGTTCACTCCATGCCTGCCAGTATTTCACTGCCTACCCAAAACCTCTACTGTTCCAAACAACATCATACCAATGAAAAACCAAGTTCTCCTAAAAAATTGGTCAAACTACAGGAGGAGATGGTTATTTTTTTAGTGTAAAAATAAATGCAGTAGGTTTGAGTGGCAGTTATTAATTTATTTCAGTGATATTGGATCTTTTTGCATGATTTTTTTTCTCTGGATATCAGTTGGCATGTACATATACTATTTTACTGAACCTGACCCCTATCAAAACTTGTTTCATAGGAATGAATGACATGGATAAAATCTTTCATCCTCCATTCATCTTCATGCACGTGAGATCTGCAGTGAGCAGCTTATTACTAGATATATTAAAAATGAGCCACACTGAAAATGCTGAAGTAAAATGTCAGTATATTTTCATATCTCTCAGATATGATATGTGGTGAGCTCCAGTGACCTTCAGTCTGGAATCAGTTTTTTTTGCAGCGTATTCAAACAAAAGTGGCATGCTATAATTTGAATTCTTATATTTGAATCTATCTAATATTTTATTTGAATTCTTGTTTTTCTAGCCCCTCAGCATGTATCCTCACCCGTCTTACTCCTCCCTCCAGGCAGCAGCCGGCGGTGCTCAGAGTGGTCCCGTCAGTGAGCAGATGGACAGCGGGACAGGGAACTGGAGGGGAATGCTGAAGAGGGGAGAGGAGGCGGCGGTTGGCGATAGAGCATCAAGTCAGGGTCTCCTACCTGCAAGCCCACAGAAGGGCCACGCTGTCAACCTGCTAGATGTGGTGAATACGCTGCTATGCTTTTATGCTATCTTAATCAGGGTGTCTGCAGACCCGTAAAATGTCTTTAATCCACAAATCGAAACTTTAGGCAAAAAAAAAAAAATCTTAATTACTGTATTATTATTATCATTATCATTGATATTATTTTTTAAGTTAAAACTGTGATGAGACTATTTTGATTGACTACCGTTTCATTTAATGTCCTTTTCTTGCACTTACATGTGGATACTCCTGTGTATCCTCTATCACAGTTCCTCAATCCTTGCTTCTCATTAGTCACTTTGCATTTTAGGAATCGCATTGATTTCGATTTCCATGTCATAAGCAGGAGGGTGAAGGCTTTATTCGGATACTGTCTTTTTATTTCAGTTCAGTATTTTCCACTAGTTGACATAAATGCTGTTATACTGTTGAGTTTTAGCTGTTACGATCTCTTAACTTAGCTCATTATGATTTCTGATGTCCTTTCATCAACAGCCTGTTCCAGTATCCAGAAAGTTGTCTGCTCGGGAGCAGAGAGACTGTGAGGTTATCGAGAGACTCATCAAGTCATACTTTCTTATTGTACGGAAAAACATCCAGGACAGGTACATGTAGTCAATGCATCATTTCCTCTGTTATAACTCTGTAGTAGTTTGAGATGCTGACACTATTGGTCCTTTCCTTGATGTCTTTTCTTTACTCCGTGTCCTCCTTATCATTGGCCTCAGTGTACCGAAGGCAGTGATGCACTTCCTGGTGAACCATGTGAAAGACTGCCTGCAGAGTGAGCTGGTGGGTCAGTTATACAAGACGGCCCTGTTGAATGACCTGCTGACAGAGTCTGAAGACATGGCCCAGAGACGCAATGAGGCTGCTGACATGCTCAAGGTAACAAACTTGACAAATTGGACTGCATACACACGAGCCTGTGTCCATCAGACGCTGATCAACTGATACTTACTTTTCACCTACTTGGCAAATATGTTATTTTGTATTCGGTGTCTGGCTAGTTGCTTAAAATCCAATCCAATCAACTTTATTTATATAACACATTTAAACACCAAGAATGTTTCCAAAGTGCTGCACATTATAAAAACAAGAAAATAATTAAGACAAAAACCAGAAACAATAAATAAGTACGTAAAACTACAACAATGCTCTAATTAAAACAAAAATAATCAAACCGGTAAAAATACTAAAATCAATAAAAATGGAAAAAAAAAAAAGTAAAGTAAAATAACACAGAGGACCACACAACTCATTCGGTATTAAAAGCCAGAGAATAAAAGTTTGGGCATTCCAGAGTCTGGGGCCGCCCACAGAGAAGGCCCTGTCCCCCCTGGTTTAAAGTCTGGTCCTAGGCACCATGAGCTGGTTCTGGCCCTCGGACCTCAGTGCGTGTGCCAGGGTATAAATTTGGATGAGGTCCGTGATATACTGTGGGGCCAGTCCATTCAAAGCTTTAAAAACAAACAATAAAATCTTAAAATCCTTTCTAAAATTAACTGGGAGCCAGTGCAAAGATGCAAGAATTGGAGTAATGTGCTCCAGTTTCTTGGCCCCAGTTAAAAGTTGTGCCACAGTGTTCTGGACTAACTGTAGGTGAGAGAATGCTTTGTGGTTGATGCCAGAGTAAAGTGCACTACAGTAGTCCAGAGGACTAGAAATAAAAGCGTGCACGACTTGTTCAAAAAGTTTAAAGGATAAAAATGGTTTTACTTTTGATAAAAGATGCAGATGATCGAAACATGATTTTTAAAATGCCAGTGATTTGTTTGTCCGGTTTAAAATCGCTGTCTTTGGTGACGCCAAGGCTGGTGACTTTGGGATGCACATCATTTTTGAGGGGTCTCAAGTCAGTGAGGGCACTTCCAAACATCATAATTTCTGTCTTTCCCTCATTCAGTTTTAAAAAATGTTGGGCCAAACAAGCCTTGATATTAGACAGTTGAGTAGGGGTGTCAGGGGAAAGTGGCTGTTCTTAGAGAGGGGCATGTAACCCTGAAATAAAATAGAATGAAAATAGAATAAGTATGCCTCTATTGCATGAACAGTACAAATGAGATTATCAGTTAATACAATTTTTTTTTAAAGGGGTTATTTGTTGTTTTGAGAGTCAAAAAATAATTTAAACATCAAAAGCAGGGGGCGGTAATGTGTCAGAATTTACCCACAAGTACCGATCCAATATTAGTTGCTGCTCCTTTAACTAATGAGCATTTCTCTGTTTGTGTTCTTATGTTCAGGCATTGCAGAAAGCCAGCCAGGTAATCGCAGAGATCAGAGAAACCCACCTGTGGTGAGACTGACCTCATTTCAGACAGCTCATTTCCACACAGACCATCATCCTCACGGACCATCCAAACCCACAACCCCCTGCTGTGTCTCAGAAACTCAAGAGACAAACAACTTGAAAATGCACTGCTGTTCATATGTGTATATCAAACTGTAGTTTTAATGTATAATAAAGACTTGGATTGAATGAATGGCAGCAGGTATCAGTCTGCCAGCTCCATCATCAGCATCACACATGCTCCTCTTCTAGACTATATTTTCTTATGTAATTAATGCAATACAAATATAGATACATAATGTTATTCATTGCCACTATGTGGAGCCTTGCTGAGGAATGTCTGCTCTGTGACAATATGTAGATACTTTGAAGGCAGAAAATGTACTTAGTGCTAGTTTTTCCAAAGAATTGAATTTACTTTGGATATTTTTATTTGGTTTCCACAATGACTAGCTGAAACCTACCATTTTTACACTGTGTTCTGTTTCCGGTAAATAAAGTATTATTTTTATGTCAAAATGACACAAATAAGATCCTTAGTGGTCCAGTGCATTACCAGTAACAAACTGGTTGCTGCAGCTGGTTTTAGACTTGTTTTGTATAACAGTGTTTTCAGACTTGATGGCTCTGCAGCTAATGGTCTAATGTTCCAAACTAACATTAACCCTGATCAATTAGTGGTTCAATTGTTTCAAAGCGGTGTAGTTTCCCATCAGCAGTGGAAAACCAAAAGATCCCTCACTGAGTTAGTATAAGACAAAAAAGGGAATGAGACTGGGTAAATGGTCTCCTTTGAGAAGCAAACATTTGTCACTTATTGCATGAGTAGTCACTGAAATGATTAATAGCTTATGAAATACTTGCCATTTTTCCACGAGACTTATTCGTTTATCAAAGATGTTGCAGCTCTAAGCATCACATGTTTAATAGAGTACATAAGAGACAATCTGTAGCTTGCAGATGGAAAGACTTATTTATTGACTTGATGTGCTCATAATGGACATGTAACTCAACAGCAATACAGCGAATACACAGATAATAAACATATGAGCCAATCAGCTGTGTCTCTGTCTTGGAGCTTCTTTACCTCAGACGGCCACCCATCTTGCCCTTCCCGCGACCTTTGGCACTGAGAGGAAACAGGAAATGGTGAATGTAGTCACAAACACAACAGACACTGATTTTGTTCATCAGAGTGGATTATTAAAGGCTGATGTAAGCAATAAGTTGGAGCAGGAAAAAAACAGTCTTTATTTCAACTATGAAACTAGTCTAAATGTCTGAAATAAACTTTGACCTTATTAGAATCATAACTGTTGGTCTAAGCTGTAAAACCAAGAATTAATAATAAACGTGAATCACTGATCATTAAACTAAATAAATGTAGAACTAAATGACTGAAAGTCATTTAATTATAAAAGTATAGGTCTAGATGTAAGTAAGGTGTAAGCATGAAAGTCTAGATGTGAGATATTTTCAAGATGTAATTTTCCCCTTTAAAGTAATTTCCTACATAGGCGCCTACTGTTGGGTATCAGCTGCTATCAGCACGAGCCTCTGCTCATACCTTTGTTTTACTAAAGGATACTTCAGCACATCTGTCTCTAGTGGCAATTTGACAAAATTTTTAGTGATTCTGGTGGATTTTTCCTTGTACATTCCAATCCTCCAAAAACCACAAAGCTCTTTTATTAAATCTTAAATCAAATCAAGACTGAAATAGCACTGTACATCAATTTTTAGTAATAGTTTTGTCCTCAAAATGATAAAATGTTGATAATTAATATTTTGATAATAAAATTTCATATATTATAGGACCACAGGATTTGGTTTTTAAAAAAAAGTCAGGCTGTGATTATTATGTATTGTGATTTCTGAGTTCTTGGTTTTACTGGAAAATGTTCAGATTACTCATGTATAAATGTCTCATCTGACATAGAAACGAAAACAACTGGAAAGAAGCACTGACTTGCACCACACTTGGTACCTGCTTAGAATATCTGGAACTCAATATCTGACCTGAATAAGATTTAGTATGAGGTAGAGTTGTATTTTCTAAAATATAACACAGTGTTAGTTATATTCATAAAAACAAAAACACAAAATATAAATTTAATGAGCACACGAGTCAGAATCATTACTGGAGCGTACTATACCTGTCATTCGGTCACTTTGAACTTTGACCTTTTAACCTCAAAATTTCGGAGTTTGATCATCTGAGGTCTATTTGTGGAAGAGTTATGGTACAAATATAATCAAGCACACAGACAGAATTTGTGGGAAAACATTCAACACCTAAACATGTTTCCCACAGAAAATCCAACACTGAATCTAAAATACCGCTATAGAAGCTAAGGTTGTGTTCATTTATTTCCTCTTTTTTTTTAAATTGGATGCCCCTAAATCCTGCTAAATCTGCTACATTTTGTGATTATATAATTGCACAAACTAATATTGTGATGTGCACAATTGTGTAACCCAGAATAGTTTTACATGATCTTTTCTTGAAATGTATTAACTAAGATTATGTTCAGAATTGTCAGTGTTTTATATTTTTTAACACATGAAAGAGATAGATGCTTTTTTTTTTTTCCAGTTGCAGCATATACTTGATTCCAAAGCATGTCAAAGCATTGTAAATCAGATGGAAAGAAAGGAACTGAGAGCGGGTCATCCAATAACCGAGGAGTTGGCGGTTCGAATCCTGCTCGGTCCTAGTCTGTCTGTTGTGGGGGTAAGACACTTCACCGTCCTTGCCTCCAGTGCCACTCACACTGGTGTATGAATGCATATGGATGTCTGGTGGTGGTCAGAGGGGCCATAGGTGCAAATTGGCAGCCATACTTCTATCAGTGTGCCCCACGGCAGCTGTGGCAACAAATGTAGTTTACCACCACAAGAGTGTGAATGTGAGAGCAAATGAATAATAGACCAATTATGTAAAAGCACTATCAAAATCTCATCCATTATTATTATTATTATTATTGTTATTGTTATTGTTATTATAATGAACACCAATGCATTTCCGTACCTCTTTGGCAACTACCTCCAAAAACATGAAAAGACAGATTTATATCATTTGGCTGATTAGTGCTATTTGAAGTCCTTCAGTGTTGGGGTGTGGACTAACCTTTGGTGGTCCTGGACTCGAGCAAGAAGCACGTTGATCTGTATGGATACACACACCTCCATAAGTATCTTGAAGAACACAGCAGGAGGTGTTTTGTGATTATCATCACTGGAGAAAGTCTTTCACTTACATCGTACTTCTGTCGTTTGAGTTTGTCACTAAGGTCGAACTTCTCTGCCTCCAGTCCCATCAGCCACTGCCACATCTCATTGGCCTTCTCTCTAAACACATCAAACAACAAGTGCTTACATGTCAGTGTGACAGGTTTCCATCAGATGTGAGGTTTGTACCAAACATCTTGGTCCTACTTCAGTTTATCCTCGTTTAGATGATCGATATTGAGTGGCTTCCTGCGTTCGGCCAGGATCTTCTTCTTCTTCTCCCTCTCAGTTTGTTTCTTGGCTCCTTTTCTGCCTTCATTCTGTGTGTTTAGTATCAACATGCAATAAATACATTTTGAGAAAAGAATGGAAATGGAAAAACGATGTTAGTAATTTTTCAAGTCAAGTGTAGAAAAATTCAAAATTATTTAAAGCTGTGACTACAAATACATAATTTGAATCTAGTCAATGTAAAACATACTTGACAAAAAAAATCTACACAATATTTAATCACTATTTTATTTTTTTTTTAACTGAAATTGTTTTTTTAAACTGAATTAAATAATTGATTCAGTTCTATTTCATTTATTTTAATGTTTGTTAAAATGCCTTAACACCTGTTTTAAAGTAAATGTCATATTAGCAAAAATGAAATGGAAAAAATAAAGGAAATGAAAAACACAACAAGCAAAAGTTAAGGAATTTATCAAAAATTGTAATAAAACTAACAAATGTATCAAGAGAATGAACAAAAATGTAGATATTTGTAAAAAACAAAAAACAAAAAAATAAATAAACTCAGCCTTAAATATGATAATGAAACAGTATGTAAAAGATGCAAAAGGTAACTTTACAACCACTTTAAAAAGTACTGGTTTAATCCCTTATTTTACACATTAAAATCTACTCAGTATTTTATCATTATCATCACTTCTTGCTGAGACTGGTTTCAGATTGAATCAAATAATTGATTTAATTATTTCAATTTTAATTGTTTTATTCCTTTTAATACAGGCATTTGTTAAAACAGCCTTTAATCTGTGTTTAAGTTTACAGTAAATGTGTTACTTCATTTGTCTTTATTACTGTAGTTGGACATCGTCTACAGTGTAATGATGTGACGTTTCACATCTGATCTCTGAATGAGATCAGCGTTATGCCAACCTTCTGCCCAGCGCTGTACTGCTGACTCATGTTTGACAGGGCCTTCTTCTTCTTGGCATCTTCGCCCAGCTTCTTGCGCTGCTCCTCCTGCTCCTTTCGCTCCTTTTCCTCCTGTTTTCAGCACAGTTGGAACCATCAGGTGTGTAGATGGTCTCAGGTATGACGTGGAGAACGTAAGGTGTAAAACTCATACCGCTAGTCTGGCTTGCCTCTCCTTCTCCTTCTCTGCTCGGATCCTCTGCTGCTCTGCTCTCTCAGCTCGACGTTTCTCCTGCAAACAAACAAAAACAAAAAACATACGTCTGATCCATGGGATGTTTTCATGTTCAGCTGCTGGAGGTGGAATGTTTCTCAGCAGTCACCATCTTTTACATGTACACTCCGAAAACCTGTATCCAACAGTCCAGAGGGAGACGAGACCCCAATGAGCCAAAAGTAGGACTATGTAGGGCAGTGGTTCTCAACCTTTTGTGGCTCCTAACCCCATTTTAACATCACAAATTTCTGATGAACATGCCAAACATTCAAAACGGAGACTTTTTTTTTTGCTGAAATTAATTTGTTTTTGATCATGTACTAGTTTGCTATACTATTTTACAAATAAACATACATTTTAGACACATTTAGGCTATAAAATGTATATTATTATGGACAAGGGCAGAAAAGCTGGGCTCAGATTACTGCACAAAGTGAGAATTTTGTTTTCCTTGGTCAGGATATGTGGTCAGTCCAGCTTGGGTTTACAAGGCTGACAATTAATACTGAACAAACAATAACTCAAACTATGAATTATGAAAGAGCTGCAGCATCTGAAAGCGACCACAGTGAACATGTGACAGATACACAGTGCCACAGTGCTTCTGCTTCAGTTTCAGAGTTTTTCATGTCTTTTATGTGTTGTAATTGTCTCTCCCAACTTACCATATATTTTTTTATAAGTTTCAAGGATTTTTTATTTTTATTTTTAGCAATTACTAGAAATTTCAGGTGACCCCACTTGGGTCCCGAACCTAAGGTTGAACAACACTGATGTAGGGTATGGTACGGGTACATTTAGATATAATGTCTTTCTAAATAATAAGCACATACAATATAATTGATCAAAAATAGAAGTTTTGTCTCCTTACACCTTTTTTCTCCTCCTGTGAAGAAATAAGTTAATTTCAATAATGAATAAAGTCAACTGAAAAACTTAACAAAATCATCAAGAAATTAAACAAAAACTCAATAATATGGAGAAAAATTACATAATAAAATCCTGGGAATAAGTAATGACTGATAAAAACAGGACCAATGGCCCTATAAGTTCACTAGCAGGTTCTATCAAGTATCAAAAACAAGTTGAATCTGTGAGATTGTCCGTTTCCGCCCCTGTTAGAATCCTGTGGTCTTGATGCAGGAGATAAATCTCCCAAAAGAAGTGGGTGATACTTTTACTGGAGGATAAGTCAAATATGGACCATTATAAGTAATATTTCAAAAATGTGTTAAAAATTCCAAAATCTAAATTGCTCAAAACTGTGAACAAACTTTGTAGGCATTGTCCCAAAGAAATGAATCCAACCAGTACTTTTGTTGGAGATGATGTTTGAAGAAATTGCTAATTTAAAAAAGACGTCAATGAAGATGATGAAGATGACAAAGACAACACCTTGACAATAGCTCATGGCCCATCAGCCAGTGAGTGAGCTAGTAAAAAATGAATAAAATAAGCAATGAGCAAAGCTAAATAAGCAACAAAATCAAGAAAATAATACAAAAAATAACACTAATGAAGAAAACAATCAACAAAAAAAAATGAGCAAATGAAGAAACAAACAAACTAAGCAACTCAAATAAAAAAACGAACTTCACAAAAATGTATAAATTAATCCCAAATGTAAAACTAAATAATAAAGTGAACAAAAAAATGAATACAATAATTGACAAATTGAACAAAAAGAGTAAGAACCATATGAATAAAAGGCTAATAAAAAGTAAAAACTCTTTTAGCAGATCAGTGTCTCATCTCTTATATTGAGTTTACTTAAAATTAACTAAAGACATTAACTCCTTTTGCAGATTTTCTCAATATTCAATCAAAATTTCAGATGCTTTTGGAAGTAAACCTGCTGTAGATTTGAATCTGGGACATTGTCTCATTATGTGGAGAGTTTGAGGATGAAGGATGATGATGCAAACGTAGACATTACTTATCCTTCACGACTCACGATTCTGTTGACGAGGGCAATGAGCTCCTCCTCCTCTTTCTTCCTCTGGATGAAATGAGCCTCAATCAGAGACTGGAGCTCAGAGAGGTCCTTCTCCTGGCGCTTCCTGTGAATGTCCTGCCATCAGGAAACCAAAATGCATCAGTTATCCAACAACATGTGTCGGATATGGTTATTGAACACCAGGTGAGGTCCACTCACATCAAAATCCACTTTCTCTCCATCTGGGATTTTTGGCGCTGAAATATTTGTCATAAACCTGCAAATATAAGCTGTTAATTAGTGGCTGTTCTGACATAAAAGATCGGATATCTGGCCCACTAGAGGACACTTACTTTGGCTTTGGCTTTGACTCATCTGTGAAAAAGAAAAGACACAATCAGATAAAACAAGAAAAACATAAAATAAGGGCAGAAAAAGCCAAATTTCTCTCCTGTTGCTGCAGTAAATTAATCAGTCAAATATGTGAAATTAAATCAAGTTTCTTACCTTCTCCCTCACTTTAAAAGACATGTGCAAAAACAAAAAAGAAGAAAACCAGAATTAAAAACATATATTATCATGCATAGACATCATAATAATTTAGATTAAACAACAGGAGTTACATACTGGACTTCCTCCTCCACGACGTCTTCTGTGTCAGACATTTTGTTTTGAATGAACTCTGCAAAATGGATCCCTATTAGTGTATTTTTAGAAATATAACAGATCATTAAACATGAGCAGGGCGCATGACGTCAACCATTCACACATCAGATCAGCACTGACACAAATACTGTAACAAAAGAATATGTTCTGCAGAAAATATTACATATAATACGTATATATTATAAAATATTACATCCAAATCTCATATAGTTTACATGGAAAGTGTTGAAGGGGATGTGGAAAATATGCATTTTTTATTATTATTAAATGTAGTACAGGTATGAAAAATAAAAATTAAATAAATTGAAATCATCATTTGATTAAATTGTAACCCAATATCAGCAGAAAATGAGTAGAACTTAACAAGAAAACGGATACATTTTATTCATTTTAGTTACTAATTTCATTCATGTTGAAATTACATGATTGATGATTTTTAGAAATAGTCTGGTAAATAAATACAATTTAATAATACTTTGACAGTTGAAAAGCTGCGTCTTTAATTGTCAAGTCAAGAGGAAATTAAGACACTGTGACAACAAAACGATGTAACAGAAGTTTTTTGAAAAAATATTATGGTGTTTATAGCATATCCCAATAAATTTGACCAAGAGCTTTAGTGCATCCAAAATTTAAATGAGCTTTTGTGAAGTATGTAACAAATCTTATGAGCATTTTTAGCATTCTTATTACGCAATTATTGTAAAATGAAGTTGCTTAAATTAAATATTTAATATTTTGCAGCTATAATAATAATAATAATAATAATAATAATAATAATAATAATAATGATTTTGTTTGCTGTCATAATAAAGGTATAAATGCATTTTCTACTTCAGATTATTAGTATTTCTAATTAATCCTTTTATGTATTCAAAAAGTGTAGGTTTCTGAGTATTATCAGTTAAATCAGAAACAAATAACTTTAAAATCATTTTTCATTAAAGAGAAATAATTCAAGAATAAGCTGAGTTTATCCAAGCCTATATTGTAAAAACTTAAGTGGAAGCAAATTCATTCTTTCAGTTTATGACTAAACAAGGCTCTGATTTTAATTCCTCACCTCAGAGACGAGCGCCACACTTCAGCTCCTTCAGGTTCACAATCCACTTGGGAATCAGAGATGCATAATAATAACATGGTCCGGCCCTTCTTTTTCATGTGACCACAGCGCCCTATGGCTGCTCAGCACAAAACACACTTTGTCTATTGTTAGAAGGCAAGACACCAGAGGCACCAACAGAAATACACCGTAGGTAAAATGTCACACATCCATTCAAGCTTTCACTAACTACTCAGATTTCAGCAGCTCATAATTTCACCAAGAAAACGACAAGTAGAAATGTGTCGAATGCTGCCTGAAAGTGCACACAACAACTGGACGTGATCTGGTTTTGTTTCCTAAGAGTTCATAGTGTCAGGTCAAAAGTTCAAAAAAGTAGAAGTAATGATGTGAGTGAATGAAGCGAGTCAGAGGCTGATATAGGACGGAGTTGGATCAAATGATGATACAAACAACTAAATGCCTTCAGATCAATGATAGTAGGAATCCCCAGAAATGCAGAATCCTTTATATCAGATGGGTGAATCAGTCCAATTTGACCCCCAAGAGTTTTCATTTGGGCATGAAACTCAGGACTGAATGAATTAAATGAATCAAGATGAACAGAAACTAAACAAAATATTAATGGAAATGAATAAAAAAGAGAAAAAAATAAGCTATAAAATAAACAAAAATAAACAAAAAAGGTTAAATAAAGGTGAAATAAATAAATAAAGCAAGTAGTGTCAGGCACAACAACCCCCGCCCCTTGTACGTATTACATCTTATTTTGGCATCGATCCAGCTGCTGTCATCATGCCTATACGTGTGGTGATCAGATCAGCATATCAATTGCCTCTATATAAGTATCAAGTTGGAAGTACATTGAAACAAAACTGATGTTTTCATTGATGTGAAATTTTGCCCATTATAACTAAATGTGAGAAGAAAAAAAAAAGATGTAAAAAAATCATTAAAAATTTGAACTTGGGCGGTGGTGCAGTGGTTAGCACTCGTGCCTCACTGGGTTCGATTCCCGGGCGGGACCTTGGGACCTTTCTGTGTGGAATTTGCATGTTCTCCCCGTGTCTGCGTGGGTTTTCTCCGGGTACTCCGGTTTCCTCCCACAATCCAA
>JAQQZY010000024.1:29873896-29887914 GCA_030068375.1 Ostorhinchus rueppellii | reverse complement strand
TCAGCCCTGCGATGAACTGGCGACTTGTCCAGGGTGTACCCCGCCTTCGCCCTTAAGTAGCTGGGATAGGCTCCGTGTGACCCCCCGTGACCCTAGTGAGGATAAAGTGGGTATAGAAGATGAATGAATGAATGAATTTGAACTACTTTCCCCAAAATGTAATAACATCTATTCTGGGACACTGAACCCAGTTTGGAATAAATTAAACCAATTGTTTTGCTGGTAAAGTGTTAAACAAACTGAACCAAAAACATTACCCTTTGCCTCCCCTTCAAGAGGGTGGGGTAAAAATAAAGAAATTAATTGAAAAAATTATTTTTTTTAAAAATTAAGAAAATAAGAAACAGCATGACATGAACAAATGGTCAATTAGACGGACAGATTGACCGACATTGGATTCTAAAGGTTGAGTAAACAATGTTTCAGTGCAGGACTAAAGCCAGAACCAGATGATCATAAGCTGTTGTCAGAAAAAAATGTGACATTGATCAAAAATTCTGTTTGTCTGGTAACCTCTCATTAATCTACTGTGTCTATCATACATCAAGTAAAAATTCTGTAATAAATTATTTGTTCCATTAAAACCAGAGGTCCTGCGATAATGCCAGTCACATATGGATTCAGTATTTTGTTTCTGATACTTATTTTTTGGACTGTGGAGGTTTGTCATGAGAAATGATAAAGATCACAGGTCTTTCTGGAATTTTAGCCTATTTGGTAAAACAAATGTAAACACACTGAAATATTTATCCGAGACAGTAAAACTAGTAATTCATTCCAATGTATAAGACAACATAAAACTTAATAAAAAACTAGACGTTTTTTTTTCCACTTTTTTTTAATTGCTGAAGCAAGTACAAACAATAATTTCAAACATTCAAGCAATTCACCACAACAGTACCATCAGACTGACAACACATGTGGACAGAATTCATCTCATCTGCACATTTGACTGAGAGGAACATCAGGATGCAACTTCATAGTGATTTACAGGCCTTGATAAAAGAGAGTTCGCATCATGAAACAATAAAGAACATTGAATGGCTTTGCATTGAAGTGGATATTGCTCATATTCAGAATCTTCCACGGTGTTTATGATGAAAATAATGTGAAGAGTCCGACCCAGATGTTGAACTGCTCGGTGCGCTGGCTGCAGTTTTGGGCAAAATGTGCAAAGCTTATTGTAAGGCAGGGAATTCATTAATTATTCATAAAAAAACTAGAAAAGCCTAAGTTTATTCATGTAAATATATGAATACTAATATGTATTATTAACCAATCATTATGTAGGTTGTGTAAAAATCCCATTGGCTGGTATTTATCCTTTATTTATGATCATAATGTTGAAGAAATGGTGAAATTTTGAGTAGATACCAATATCAATGTTATTTTCTTTTAGTTTCTTTGGTTATTTATTCTATTTGTGAAATAGGAACAAATAAATCTGCAATATATGTATATAAAATAACTGCAGTATTTAACGTCCTTCAGGGCCTCATTGCAGTATCTTTGCAAAAAAATGCAAAAAAACCAACAAAAAAACCCCCCAAACAAACAAACAAAAAAAAAACTTTCTGTAAGAATGTGCTTTGGCCTGATGAAACCAAACTGGAGCTTTTTGGCAAATCATATCACCGTTATTACCTCCACCATGAGGTTATGTGATCGCCCGAGTTTGTGTGTGTGTGTGTGTTTGTTCGTTCGTTCTCGCTGCAGCAACTTCAGCCAGCCACAAGGGGGCGGAGGTCTGCACTCTCTGAGTGCTTTTCTAGTATGCTTTTGTTTTTCGTGGAAGGTACCAACATATTTGTCTATGAAATATTTAGATCCTTTACTTAAACTTTGTCTTCGTGCCAGTTTCAGTAACAAATCCAGTTTTTGTTTTCTGATGAATTATTTTGTTGCACTAGAGACAAACTCAGCCTGTGCACTGGTCGCAACATATTTATTATGAAAATGCTTCTTGGTTTTCCATCATTTCATTTCAGATAACTGTTTTTAAAATGTGTTTTGTCTTTGAATTTATGTAAAACTGCCTCACCAATTCACAATGACAATGAGAGCAATCATTATTATTTTCAGTATCAGTTAGGGCTCATCAGGGTCATAAAAACAGAAATATGCCTGTATATGATATCATATGAGACTGACAAATATTGGCAAGTGGCAACAACATGGCAGGTGATCTGTTTTGCTGATAGCAGTCATTAAGTCCAATAAATACCCCTGTACTTTGTAATAATCCAATAATTCCTAAAAGTTCATAAATTGTTGATGAATCTGCCAAAGTCTAGATTAAACTTTGTGGAGACACAAATAAGACAAACATATGGTTCATTTTTTATGGAAATTATTTTTTTTAAGTGAGTATTATCTTGTGAATCCAACTTATGGTTGTTTTCCAATGACCAAATATTTCTTCAAATCTATGTTATTGTATTATAAATAAAAGTAATCTCATTAGGAAGTGGTGCTGAAAGAATAAACACCAGTCAGTGGGTTTTTTTTACAACATAGCCGCTAAAAGTTGTAAATTATAATAGGTGATCAATTCTATCATTTTTGACCATTCATTAATTCCATTCCTTGCTATTTATTGGATAAAACAGCATTGACTTATGGCATAATTCTATATGTACAGACTATTTAGCAACATCCAGCTCGGTGGTTAGATAGACCTATGAGATTAGCACGAAACAGCCTGAGTTAAAAATTCAAAACAGTGACTATTATCTAAAAAAAAAAAAAAAAAGCAAAAATGAATGTGTATGACTGTTAACACAAATGCTTATTTTGGATAAAAGCTTAAAAACAACATAACGCTCATGCATCCTGATCTGAAATCAGCAAATGGGACACAACAGGAATGCTAATGAATACCTGACAATCAGTTTCATTTTCCATTACGCGAGTAATATGAGGTTTTGCTCCTGGAATTGTCAGATTTTTAAATGCTGGAAGTCTTTCACTCCTTTCCATCATCGTCCCTCGTCTTTTCTTCTTCTGCTGTGAGCGATAACGTTTGTTGAAGGGTATCGGATGCACATACATTAGCAGAGTCATGTATTTGTTCAGGTGAGGCTAAAGGTTAAAGGGGCATTTTGATGACACCTGCGAATAGAGACACAAGACACTACATTACTCAGTCCATCCATCAATTTAAAGCTGTGCTGCTTATTGTAGTTTATTGGGTGTTAAACATGGTTATCCTCTGGGCTTTTACATCCATAGTACTGTATTTATTATATAGTATGTTTGTCTGTGCATCAGACACAATGCTTCTCTTCTAACACACTCACTGGAGTTGAAGTCATGACCCTTCTCTGCGTTATTGAAAGCTATAACTTTGTCATTTGCCCTTTACTTTGTTCCTCTGTGGTCTATTTTCGATTAAGAACTGAGGTTACAAACAAGGATTACTATTTAGGGTTGAAGTGGACACTCGACAAACACTTTTCCATTGCCACTGTTCATGCCCTGGCTCAAGCTGTTGAGGCGACATGACAAAATAAATGTCACTTCTCTGTCTTCTTAATGATTAGGGCTGTTAATTTGCACATTTAACAGGTTTTACAGCCTGCAGAGAAGCCCAAGACAATACACAGCAGTGATTGAATAAGCTTGGTGACTGAGCCCAGTTTGTTGCTTAAATACTTAGTAATCCTCCCGAGCAGTCAGCTGTAATGTGACAATCAAGCAGCTGCAGTACGGTATGCCTTACAGCCCACCGACACCCAGCACGGCATCAGATAGCCCAGGTGGCACTGGGTGAACCATGCAATGCAAAGACACGACAGCCATCCCAGGAGTCTGGAAGGTTCTTTATACTGGGAAACAAGGTCAGGGTGAAGGTTTTTAAATATAGTCCACAGTGCTGTACAACTGAACTGGTGCCCAGAAATTTAAAGCAGCAGAATTGATTTACAATGAGACTGGTGGGCTGTGGCTGCCACGGGTCCACGGGGGACTATATATCAGTCAAGGCCTGATCCCTCACCCAGAAAATTATCTGAAGGACAAAGACCCTTCTGCTTCCCCCAGGACTGTTTAGGTTAAACGACTGGTACATGTAGCATTTGCACAATGACAGACAGTCGTCTATCAGGCATTCAAACTGGAAATTAACCCCATGTATGAGTATATTTCATTTACATTTGTTTCTAAAATCTGTAAATTCACTGAATGACAAAAAAAAAAAAAAGAAATCAGAATTTCTCCAGCATGTCATGATTTTGAGTTATGTGAACATGTAAAAACAACAAATATTCCAGTCTTATACCAATGTGCCTTATTGCATATTCACAGTCAGAAGATGAAGAATAATCATCAGTATCAGCACCCATCAGCTTGGTTCAGAATTGTTCCAAATGTTTCAGACTGTCATTTTGATTTCAACAGTTTCCCACTGGAAGTAATCACCATCATGTTTGTGCGGAAGTGCCTTTAGTGTCTGTTTCCATTTCAGAAATATCTGGATGAAATCGTTTACCTGTTCATTACTCGTATCACCCAAAATGGAGGAAAAATCATGGTAAAATGACTGCAATGAGTTTTAAGCATTGTTCTGCACCTCAAATGTTTGTAAGTGATCAGAATTTGAGGATCTGTGGTTGAACAGAAAATGGTACACCACTCAGAGACATGAATCCTAGGAATACAGGATCACCGATGAGTTCACTGACCTGGATTTGGTGAAAATTCCAGGTCTCAGCTTTGCATTGATTTGGACTGCACCAGATTTTTCTCTTGAGAATGGAAAGTATCTGAGTTCTGATCTGATTACAGTTTCTAGAACTAAAATACTTGTGTGATATGCTGCTAATACATCCATAAAACTTGCATAACTCAAAATCCTTATGTATTGAAGAAGTTTTACTTTCAGATCTGGATTTGATACACCAGCCAGGTATTTTTCTCTCATAAGTAAAATCATTGTGGTCCAGTGTGTGCAATGTGTTGTCTTATCAATTACTGATTGCTGCTGTTTTGTTTATTAAATTGAATATCCAACAACAGCAATCAACCAATCATGGACTTTTAAAGGCCTAACAAAAGTCTGAAGCAAGAAAAGCAAATACTAAGTCATCCATTATTAGCAAAACCTCACACCAATAATGTCCGTAAAAAATATCCTGGTTGTAATCAGTTTATCTCAAAACAAGACCCTTTTATTGTTTGACTTGTGACAATACATTATTATTTCAATTCAAAATGCGTTTAGTGACATACAATAAGCTCTTCAGTGGTAAACTAGTTTATGTGATGTCAGAAAACATATTTTGACTCAAAGATCATATAAATCTGTAGCGAAGATCTACTATTACAATGATTTTGGCAAATAAATGTAGCTCATTTATTAAAAACATGCTGAAATAGTTAGCTGACAGCATAAAATAGTAATATTAGGGAAGGATAGCATACTACGTAAAATACATTTTTATACCAACTTCAATTATATTAACCTTGTCGAGGAACAAATCTTTTTCAGCAGCTATATTTGGCATTAATTTTGGAAAACTAATATTATATTGACTTTTGAAGAGAAAAACTCTACCCAATTTTATACACTAAAGTATACAACCTGCTCCACTAATCTCTTCATATTCTTGCTAAATTCAGTCATGATTCAGAAATGCACTTCTATTTATTTTAGTTCTTCAGTTTAGTTTTTCACACCCTGAAACTCACCTTTAGCTCTTACCACTTGCTCTTGCCTCCAACTGCCACCTGTGAACAGCAAGGAATAAAGCAGGAAAGGGAGGCAAAAATAGAAAATGTTTCATAATCTATGCATGTTCAGGGATGACTAATTTACCAATTGTTGTTTCAAATAATCAAGAAACTTTTTTTTTTTCCACAAAAGTTTCAGAAGATCATGAAAAACAATTTATTGCGCTGAAGCTGACATTCTATGTAAGAGTTATTGTTCCAAAAATCAAAGTCACTGCTCTTTTGCAGTTAATACAAAAAAATCAAATAAAATAATTGTTTTCATTTGTGGATATGACAAATACAAAGAGGGTTTGTGTGAGGTGATACTGTATCCAACATGCCACGAAAATACTTGTAAAAATGGACGTCCACCACGATGTAATTTATATGTCAAATAAATCTAGTGAGATACAGCATTCACATATAACCACATGCTCTGAATCATTACATCTAGTGCACGTTCACTCATGAAAACACTGTGCACTGTGCAACTCAAGCATCCAGTAACCACTAATACATCACATACATGTAACACAAGAAATAATCCATCATTTGAATGATGGATGAAGAATCACTGAAAATCCAAATCCAGATGTTGAAAAACCCAGCATCAGCATGCACATGGTGTGGTGTATGGTACACACTGCACAAATGTAAATCTTACCAAGTGTATTTTTCTCAATTTCTCTATTTAGACAATAGATCTTGAAAATCGTATTTCAAGTAATCTTAACTATTTTTGCTAAATTCAAGCAAAAAATAAAAAAATAAAAAAATCTGCCAATGGAACAAGTGAAAATTATCTTGGTAAAATTTCTTAAAATAAGATTTTTAAGATCTATTGTCTAAAAATAACTTCTTATATCTCACTTACAAGCAGTGATGGGAATAACGGCGTTAAAATGAACACCGTTACTAACGGCGTTACTTTTTACAGTAACGGGTAATCTAACTAAATACTTTATCTTACGTTATAACACCGTTTCCGGCATCAGCACCCCGTTACTGTGCGTTACTGAAGCTACTCATTGGAGCCGTCATCCAACTTGGCTCACACAGACACAGGTGCTGTGTGTATGTTTTTTTCTCCTTTTGTAAGGGGGGAGGGGACGGGTCAGAGAACAGCCTGAAATGATGATTGGCTAAGGTAGAGTAAGATTTCATGTTAAACCAACCAGAGAGTTTACACACAAACCCAGTACATAGCAACAGCACATGAGTCGACTCGGTCGCGTATCCACTACGTGAAACCAGCTTGGCTCGGCGCCAGTCGGTATTCCAATGCGGCGCACTTATTTCTGTTTCGTCTGCTCAAAGTTGCTGAAAACTCCCTTGTTGCGTGTCGTCTGACTTTTTGCATCGGCCACCTAAGACTGAATGTCCAAGACCGATCATGTTGTAGTGTTTGGCTGTCATCATGTGGATTCATGTACCACTATATTTCCTGTTTACTTCCATATCTGTGTTTTGTGTCACAGAGGAAACTGACCAATCAGTGTCTGCAGTGTTTATATGTCATGTTTTGGTATCGGTTCCAACATTTTGGAAGCTCAGCGGAGGCGGCTCTAAAAATCCAAATTCTTAGACATTTTTAAACTAAAAAAAAAGTAACTCAAAAGTTACTTTCTCTGGTAACTAATTGCTTTTATAGTGGAGTAACTCAGTTACTAACTCTGTTACTTTTTGGGAGAAGTAACTAGTAACTATAACTAATTACTTTTTCAAAGTAACGTGCCCAACACTGCTTACAAGTTACTCTTTAGGTGATTATGTCTTTCCTGATGAGAAATTTTGACTAGAGTTGAGAAAAACACACTTAGTGAGATTTATATTTTTGCTGTGTAGAACAGAGGTCACCATCCATGGTGTTCGAGATCTACTATCCTACATCTTTCAGATGTATTCCTCTTCTAACACAGCTGATTAAATAAGCCTATCATCAAACCTGATAACAACCGTCAGGTATGCTGGAAGAGGAAAACATGCAGGACAGTAGATCTCGAGGACTGGGGTTGGTAATCCCTAGTATAGAACATGCCAGAGGGTGAAGGAAGCATTACAGAGGATAAAAAAATGTAGCTTCATAATCATCATCACACCCAAAGGAGATAAGCATTTCTTTTTCAGTTCAGGTAGATGAGTAAATATCAGTCTCATCATCTGTCAAATCAAATGACTTTCAGATTCAATTGAGTTACATATTTATCTTTTGAAGGAGGCAACAAGTAACTAAGTACCAATGCTAAGGGATATGTACTTTATTGAGTATTTATTATTGACAACTTCTTAGTTTGATTGGTTTTGGAGGGCATTATCCACTATACGTGACCCAGAATAGATGTTATTACATTTTGGGTGAAGTAGGTCAAAATTCAAATCTGATGAATTTTATAATATCTTTCTTTTTCTCCCATTTACTTATAATAGGTGAAATTTCACATGTCTATGAAAACATCAATTTTGTTTCAATTTACTGCAAACTTGGCACAGATATAGAGGCAGCTGATATGCTGACATCAGCACGCACATGATGACATCAGCTGGACAAATACAAAAAAAAAGCTACAATATGTGTGAGGGGCGGGGTTTGCTGTGCCTGGCACCACTTGTTTTATTTATTCCTTTAACCTTAATTTTACCAGTTTGGTCCCATTGAGAGAGGGATCTTTATTTCAATGAAGATCTGGCCAAGATGGCAGCGACATAGTCACATTATTACAGTTTTACAATGATAAGAATATTTGTGCGTAATGTAAAAAAAAAAAAAAAAAAAAAAAGATTAAAGTGATGAGAAAAACAACATAGTAAGAGTAAAATGTAAAGTGAAGTTGTTACACGAGAAGAGTTAGAATAGATAGCATAAGAATATAAGATGAAAATGACATGGATAAAAGTAAAAAAAGATACAAGACAAGAAATCTGAGATGAATGTAACGTAAAAAGCAAATTAACATGTAAAAAACTTGTCAAGAGGAAAACAATATAAAAACATAAGACTGAAATAATATAACAGGCAAAAATAGCAAAACAAAACAGAAAATACAAACAAGTTGAAAGTAGTGTAAAATATAACAATACAGAGAAACACAAGATGAAAAAAGGCAACAAAAAAGTTGCAGAAAACACGATGTAACAAAATTTAAATGATGAGAAATAATATAAGAAGACAAATGCGTAAAACTACAACAAAAAATGTGATAAGACAAAAAAGCAAGACCAAAGCATAATACTAGGAGTGAAACTGCTGAATGAGTAATTTTACTTTTAGCTGTTTTTATATATCTGCACTTCTACTAGGGTCAACTGTGTACTTTTGCGACTTGTGCCTTCGGAGCAAACTGAACTGAAAGAGTAATAAATGTGGTGTGAATCAATGAAAACCACATCATGCCTGGTGTCACAGTTCCACTGATTACCTTCATCATGGGTTTATTAGGTTTACTGATTGAAACAAACAAACAAACAGCACCGTGGTTTTAGAGTCTTTTTAATGTCTTTAGATGATTTACATCGCCCCTCCTTCGTGTGTGCAGGTGTGTTTGTTACCTTAGCAGGTGTGGAGCCCTTCTTGGTTTCCCACATGCCACGCTTATTACCAATGTCAGCTGGTTTCTGATCCTGTTGTAAATACAAGCACTGTTTTTAGGAGTAGAAGTCTGTGATTCATCATATTTGATCACTGTTAACACTGTAGTTCAGGGCAGAATATGCTGTAGGTAAAGTGGTACCTTTACTAGCCTGGACAGCAGAAGAGTTTGAGTGAGGAAAACTGAGAGATGGTGCAGGTTTGTCAAGAGAAAAGAAAAGCAGAGGAAGATTTAACAACACAGAAAACAAACAGGAGGATGTTCAGCTGCTGTTCAGCTACTTCCCATCAGAGGGAAGCGTTGTAGCATTCACATGGGAAAGGTTGCCACCATTCCTCTGTCTTAGATGTTTGACACTAAAGATAACTCGCTCATAAATTTCATGTTACAACAATGTCATACATCATCCAGCATGTGGACATAGTGAAATGTCTCCAGACGACTTCAGAGGATTAGCAAGTGCTGGACTACTTTAAGAAAAGGACACAGTGTCCACCAAGTACCCGGTTACAAGTGACTTCATTTATTTCTCTGTGTTTGTCCATGTTTGACAGTGCACTAATAATACTGGTGAAAATATAAATGGGGATGTGACTTTTTGTTGTTACCAAAAAAGAAAGAGTCACATATAGTAAATGAAAAAGCAAGTGAAAACTGAAGAAGGTGGAAAGAATGGGGAAAATGTTTTACAGTGCAGTTCATGCCCTCTGTGTGTCCAAACAGAATCTAGAACAACCTTGGAATAACAGTGATAAATGGCTCTATGAGGATAGTTTCACCATAAATGCTGTTCAATACTTTGCGTTTGGCAATAATTACAATTTGAAATCATGTATAGAGGAGTCCACAGACGCAGGCTTTGGTTCAGATGCTGTAATGTAAACTGTCCATGTGGTGTCACCAGACACTAGAAGGATACAATTTGGACCCCAGATATAAAGACTGCAGCCAACAAAAGACTGGCATGTTCATGTGCAAATGAGCGCATTAGCGTGTACAGAATATCAAAGGATTACTCTACTGAGGCAATGCAGGTGTCTAATTTACAATAGTGTGTGAATGCAAGTCGGGGATTTATCAGGTCTTACTGCTGGCTTTGCTGCTGGTGATGCTGCTGCTGGTGATGATGCCACTGGTGCAGGTGCTGCTGTCTTCTCTGGCTCTGCAGGCTTTGCCATCCAGCTGTTGACTCGTCCGGCCACACCTACTTTGATACCAGCTAGATCCTGAGAGGAGACGTGAAACCCTGCAGCTTCAACCTTTGCCTCTATGTCCAAACTTCACTCTTGCTCTGTGTTTTACCTTATTGGCAGGGGATGGACTTTCAGAGGATCCACTGATGTTGCCTTTCTCCCACATGCTCTTGATATTACGTGCACCTCCAGAGGGGATATCTGCCACAGTTGACTTGGTGGACTTGACTTCTTTCTGTCCCTGTAGAAAAATAGATTTAATAACATATGTGCAGACAGGTCTATTATAGTGACTGTGGATGGTAAAGTATGCTTTTAATGTCACCTGTACAGCAGAGGCATACTGTTCCATTCTGTTGCCGATCTTGGAGACAATTGGGGTGTGTGACACTCTGGATGGAGTGCTGTTTGGAAGACATTAACGAAACTATATGTAACATTTCTACTTTTCAAAATGGCCAAAAATTACTATTAGAGGCTTTAGAATAAAGAACTCTGAAGTTCTGCCAAAGATGCCAATGTACTGTAGAGATATGGATGAATTTATTTACACAGATTTGGATTTATGTGACCACTAGAGGGGGCAGTGAGTCATGCTGCTGGTCATGGGGAGGAAAACTAACGCCACTGGAGCTTTGACAAAAGTGTCAGAAACTGACCTGCTCCAAATGAAAAGAATGGAGTTTTATTCTGAAATGGCAATGTTTCCTCTACATGGGTGAGTGTGATTATGATGCTTATGAAGATATAAAGTAATTAAGTGACATTATTAACTTTGGTAAGGCTACCTGTTTGTTGATCTGTGGTTCAGACTAAACTATGACAGTTCTGACTTTGGATAGTTCCAAACAGATCTTTAGTGTTGCTATTGACAAAACAAACCATACAGGAAATGGAGGTTATTTGTGGTTGTATAGTGACTGTTTTCGGTTTCAAAACAAAGCTAAGCTAACAGAGCTATAATGTAAACTATCGGCTGAAGAACAGACAGTATTCATTTGACCGACAAAATAAGCAGCCACGAGTTTTAGTTCGAAGAAGAAAACCATTATGATAACATTATACAGATGTGTGTAAATAATGAGCTTTATACTTTATTCAGTGAGTGATACTGTCTGTGAATGTATACAGTGTTAATTCATTGGTGTTTCTAGTAGTCTTAAGTGCGTTCTGGTATACAACTTCCCCCTGCTGTTGAGAATTTGGAATATCAATACCACATAAAAACTTTACACATTTTCTTTTGATGTTCATACATTTCTATAGCTTACCTTTTCTGGGCTGACTTGTTCAAGAATCCTGCCTTCTCTCCAATCTGTATTAAAAAAAAAATAAAAAATACATGACTTAAGTTATTGTAAATGGTTAACAAGTGATGTTGGTCAAGCTGTCCTGGCCTCCATCCTGTTCTGTCAGTTAGACCGTTGTTGTCAAAGGCAGACCAGACTGTCTCTGGGAAGGTCTACTTGAGCCCTGAGTTGGTGACTGAGCTGAAAATTTGCCTGTCAAGAAGCCAGGATACACACGCACGCACGCACGCACGCACGCACGCACACACACACAGCTGAAATGTTGTTCATAATAAATTACCCCTATCTTGTACACACTGTTAAACACACACAGTTCTCAACATTCCTCCAAGAATACTTCAGCAAGAAAATCGCCCAGTCACGGTCCTGTTCAACAACCATATTTGAGGAAAGCTCAGGCACCCAATCACATCTTTTTTTTCCCCTTTCTAATACATCAACAAATAATGCATGTCTAATATTAGATGATTCAAAAGTAATACATGAAATAAGGACAGCAGAATGAGCATCTATGTTAGAGAAAAATCAAGTTTGACCATCGAGGGGAGAAAATAAAAATAGTGATTGTGAAGTCCATTGGTGGTGATCCACTTGTTGGATGGTGATTTCCCTGATTGGTCCATAGGAGGCCCTGGAGATTTTATTATGTATGTCAGTATTTATTCCAGTAACCAAGGCTCAGCTCCAAAATTAAGCCAATGTGAGTTGGTGACTGAACTGAAAATATTTGCAATTTTTGTAAAACCAAGTTGTAATACCAGTGACAGCCACTAGATGCTACTCCAGAAAACCCTGCCTGTCATAGGTTGGTAATTTTTTTTACAGGAAAAATTCCAGCCTCATTTGTTTTATTTGAAACGTCTAATAAGGAATCTTGTCTATATTTTAATTTTTTCTCTGTACATAAGATTTCAGATCTCAAAAATGGCTTTGATTGACTGAGAAAGTTTTAAGGTGACCATCCAAGCCAGTGTTTGACGAACTTACCATTTCACTAAGTCAGTGAGCAGCATTTAGCATTAGCACACCCATGACCCCTTGCACTCCTGTAGCCCTGTCCCTTTTGTTTAAATATGGTTATTTCTGGGTCCAAAAAGTTAAGTTAAGGTATGCCAACACTTACTGACCACCGGTGAGAAATGCTCCACAGCTCACCTTTGAGGAGCCTTTGGGGGTGATGGCGAAGGCAGGTTTACCAGACTCCTCCTCCATCTGTTTCTTCTTCTCTGCAGCCTCTGCCCTTCTCTTCTCTATCTCCTCCTTCATCCTCTTCTTCTCCTCCTAGAGAAAAAAATGTCATAGTTTATTTCAGGTTGTACTTAGGTGAAGTAAACTGATACTTATACTAACTTTGAAGCCAGGGTTTGAAAAATCACATGAATGATAATGTGACTAGTGTGTTTCCATAAACTGGTCTGGATCTGATAAATGCCTGTAGGTGGTGCTGTAGGCTACATCACACACTGATAAACACACAGAAAGATACAGAATGCACTGTTTTCCAAAAGAAATGGCTGTGATATCTTTTTCATGTCCTTTTTCATGACATGAGTGTTCTGATACTCACAACAACACTGCATGACACTCACCCATTTACACACTAGTGGAACAGTCACTGAGGGAAACTTACGGTCATACTCAAGGACACCTCACCATGTGGACAGGGGTGAGGAATATGAAGATGACCTGCTCAACCAAATGAGTAGTGCAACATGGCAAACTCTCCGGAAAGTGACCAGCTGCGTACATGTAAACAACTCACTAGAAGGTAACAAGAATACAATGATTCATTTTAAGGTGATTTTCTGCTGTTTGATCCTCTGAAACCACCCTGAGTAATTTATAAATATGAAAAAATTGATATTGTTCATTTTAATGATTTAATAATGTAACACTGCTCTTCCAAAATCGAGGGCCAGTACCCATAATGAACTGAGCTAGTTTTATTGGGTCGCCATTTGTTAGAATGAAGCAAATATGAATACTATTGGTTAATACATGTTTATTCATTCATATTCTGCACCTCTTGGTCCTCAAAAGGATTACATGGGTGTTGGAGTCTATCTCAGCTGTGTACAAAACTGTTGGTGAACAAAACTGTGGTGAGACCAGTTTTGTTGTTTGGTCTAGAGACAGTGTCACTGAGGAAAAGACAGGAGGCAGAGCTGGAGGGAGCACAGATGAAGATGCTGAGGTTCTGTTTGGGAGTGACCAGG
>JAQQZY010000024.1:29860828-29873245 GCA_030068375.1 Ostorhinchus rueppellii | reverse complement strand
CCAGGCAGGAGGCCTAGAGGAAGACCAAAGAGGAGGTTTATGGATGGAGTGAAAGAGGACATGAAGGTAGTTGGTGTTAGAAAAGAGGATGCAGAAGACAGGGTTAGATGGAGAAAACTGATTTAGGGAAAAGCCGAGAGGAGGAGGAAGAGAAGAAGTAGAAGAAGAAGAAGAGTATCTCAGCTACCATAGGCTGAAGGTGGGCTACACCCTGGACATGTGGGCAGTTCATCACAGGGCTGTCATATAAAAACAAACAACCACTTCCACACTCACACCTACTGGTGCATGTCTTTGGATGGTAGGAAGAAGCCACAGTAAACCATCTGACTCAGTCCCCTTAATACTGAATACTACAAATATAATTATGTGAATTAATTCTAATTTCAAGTCAAACTGAGGAGAAGTATTCTCTGGACAAATTTGTATGTGCCGACTTCAACAAATCCATGTGAAATGTTGTAAGTAAAAGAAAGAAAAATTGAAAAAAATTGACAGTAAAAACATAACAAGAAGGAAACTTAAAGAATGAAACAAAGTGAACATATTATAAAAGAGAAAAGAGACATAAACAATATAAAAGATGCAAGAGAGGACAAAAAAAGAGGATAAGACATATACGACATAAAATGTTGTAAAAAGTGAAACAGGCTAAATATGACATGAAAACATGAATGATGTTCCTTTTCAAATTAAATGTTCAAATTTCATTTCTAATCTTGTTTCCCCATGAGACCTGAAATTCAGTGTTTGGGTCTGAAGCTGAGAAAGTTTGGGAACCGCTGGTGTCAGGTTTTTATTTTGATCTTTATTTCTCTCACCTGCTCTTTGGCCTTTTTCTCCTCAAGCTCCTGTTTCTTCTGCTTCTCTTCCTCTTCCATGACCTTCCTCCTTTCCTCTCTCTTCTTCTTCAGCTCTTCCAGCTCTGCTTCTGCACCCTGCTGCTTCTGCTTGATTTTCTCAAGCTCCTCACTCTCTGCATCATTTCGCCTCCGCTTCAGCTCCTGCAGCTTTTGCTCTGCTTCCTGTTTCTGCACTTGGTCTGCTTTGGTCAATGGAACATTTTCCCTGCTGTCAAACAAACACAACAATCACCACATATTCCTAAAATGGAGGTAGACTTCATATTTGAGAGGTATGACAAACTTTACCTTGATGTCTTCTCTGTTTTCTTAAGTTTATTCTCAAAAGGAGATCCTATCTGTTTGGTCGGTTCATTCTGCAAAAACAAGAAACAAGTTTAACATCAAATCACTATTCCTAATAATCAATAATGATAATGAATAATATATCACCTTCTCCTTAAAACCAAATCTCTTTGGTTTCTCCTCCTTGGTACAGAAGATACAAGCACAAAAATTAAGAAAATACAACATCAGACACAAAATATATGTTGAGTTATTGAAATGTTCATAAAAAGCATTAACACACAGCCTGGAGTTGAACGTAGTGAAGATGTAAAGGGAAGATGAATCACTTTTAGAAGAAATAAGAAACAGACTGACTATACTTTGATCCAAGGCCATAACACAAAACAATATCATGCAACAAATATGAGGAAAACATGATGGACTGTATGAATCAAATGCGGTTTCTTAATGTTACTTGTAAAGATGAGTGTCTTGTGTTCCACTGAAATGTCTGTATTCAGTTATTTTACCATTAGAACATTAATGCAACATGCATCTGAGTTTTATTTGTTTCTTGGTAAAATCATACATAAATCAAACCATTACCTCCTCTTTCTTCTTCTTTTCTTCCATCTCTCTCTTTTTGCGTTTTTCCTCTTCCTCTTTTTTCTTTTTTTCCTCAGCCTCCTTTTTCCGCTTTTCTTCCTCGTCTTTCTTCTTGTCTTCCATCTCCTTTTTCTTTCTCTCCTCCTCTTCTTTCTTCTTCTTCTCCTCCAGCTCTTTTTTCTTCTTTTTTTCTTCCTCCTCCTTCTTTTTCTTCTCCTCTATCTCCTTTTTTCGTCTCTCTTCCTCTTCTTTCTTCTTCTGCTCCTCTATCTCCTTCTGCCGTTTCTCCTCTTCCTGTTTTTTCAGTCTTTCCTCCAATTCCTTTTTCTTTTTCTCCTCCTCCTCTTTTCTCTGTCTTTCTTCCATCTCATGTTTCTGTTTTTCTTCCTCCTCTTCCCTCTTCTTCCTCACCTCCTCCTCCTTTAGCTTCCTTTCTTCTTCCTCCCTTTTAAGCTTTTCCTCCATTTCCCTTTTTTGTTTCTCCTCTTCTATCCTCAGCTTTTCTTCCATTTCTTTTTGCTGTCTTTCTTCTTCTTCTTTCTTTTTCCTCTCTTCCTCCTCTTTGTCAGCGTCAGGAATGACCTCTTCTTCCACATCAAGTTTTCCTGTATCGGGATGATCTTCTTTGTCTTCAGTTTCCTCCTGAAAAATCAATTGAATTTATGTATTTTTTCTTTTATTTGAGTCAACAAAATGATCAACCATGTAAGCTTCAAAAGGAGAGCGTACTTCATTTGTTGTGGCAGGTGATTCCTCAACAGGTGGCTGTTAAGAGAAAATAAAAAAATGTTTTTAAAAAAGTTTCTGCTTCCTTATTCTCTTCAAATTTTCTCTAAAACTTGCCTTTATCTCCTCTTCCTTCTTATCTTCTTCTTTCCCTAACAAGTTATTGTCCTCTGTTTTTTCTGGTTCCTGCTTTTCCTCCACTTCCTCATCGTGTCGCTCCTTGCTGCTGCTGCTGCTGATGTTCGACTGCCCTTCCAATGTGCTATCTATGCCATTGGTACTGGTTGGATCCAACTCCTTCTGTCTCTCCATGGCTTCCTTCATTCTCTTCTGCCTCCGTTCTTCCCTCTTGGCCAAACGCTCCAGCAGAGCCTGGTCATCGTCCACAGCGGTGGTGGCAGCTGTGGTGGAGTCTGTTTCTATCTCTGTCTCTGTCTCTGTCTCTGTCACACTGGAAACACATGAAATCCATTTGTTTATGGAAGACCAGGAATCACAGATGAAGTTGTCAAATTCTAGGCTTAATACATAGAGGAAACAACAAATGTTGCAAATACAGATGTTGATTTACACTATCAAAGGACCTCTGTATTCCCTGAAATAAGGTAGGTCATTTGCTGAGGAATTTTTACTTCAGAAATTACAGACATGGCTAGTTTGCATGGAGTTAACACCTCCGCAATTATCACAAATTAACTGAAGTTCACACTAGTCCCATATAAATAGGGTTTAAGTTTCAACTCTTATCCTTCCGATGATCTTTATACAAACTTCATACATGTGCAAAATCAAACCATCAATTAAAAGTCTTTAAAATGGACAAGAATGGAGAGTGAAAATATAAACTAGTGTTTCTGTTGGCTTCTTCGCAAAAATAAATATTACATCAACACTAAAACAAAACGAATAGTACCCCATTGCTTTTACTTTCATTGTTGACAATGTCGTGAACCAATTTTACCCGGCAGGAGACTGTTCAGTATCAGTAAAAGCAGTTCCATAAGGAGGCACACCACTTAAATTTACTTGCAGTTGAAGCATAATTTTAGCAAAAAATATTATGAAATTATTATTTTTAAAAAATTATTAGGATATAGTCACTGTCCTGTGTCCTGAAGTTGTTTTAAATATGTAAATGTGCTCTCATTGGAGGATTAAAGAATCACCCAATGTCACAATTTTTAGTACTTAGCTGTTGCCAGTCATTTATTCATTTTCTGAACCTGCTTTATCCTCACTAGGGTTACTGGGGTCGCTGAAGCCTATCCCAACAACTTATGGGGGGAGGCGGGGTACACCCTGCACATGTCACAGTCCATTGCAACGCGGACACAGGTACAAACAACCAATCACTTTCACATTCACACATATGGGGAATTTAGATTAACCAATTAACCCAGGGGTGACCGATCCTGGGTGTCCAGGGCAGGTATCCTGCATGTTGTCGATATTTCCCCCTTCCAGCACACCTGACGGTCATTATCAGACTTCTCCAGAGCTTGATGATAGGCTTATTATTTGAATCAGGTGTGTTAGAAGAGGGATACATTTAAAACCTGCAGGATACCAGCCCTTGAGGACCAGGATTGGACACCTCTAGATTAACCTATCAGCCTTTGGATGATGGGAAGAAGCCAGAGAAACCCCCCACAAGCACATGCAACATGCAAACTCCACACAGAACGGTCCAACCCCTGTCGACTGGTGTTGAAATCAAACCCAGGACCTTATCTTCTTGCTGTGAGGCATGAATGCTATCCACTGCACCACCATGTCACCTGGTGTTGCCAACTAAATTTATTTTAATTTTCTTGTCCTCGTGTAATTAGAATCAATTAGTCAATGAGTCGCCTTATTTTTCCCTACCAAAAATACCGCAACACCAGTAATATAATAAAAAAAGTAAAATTCTCTATTCATAAAAAGAGTTTAAAATGTAAAACACTAAATAAGCATTTTTTCCTCCTTGAACCTAGCAGGAAGATAGCACAAGATAAAATGAATGTTTGTATCTGTTAGTTTTGGCAAGTGGAAGTCTGAGCAGTGAACCAGATGGAAGAAACTGGAAATGTGGATGTAAAGGATGGGAACAATCAGACAAGATAGATTCTGCTTTCTTGCTCACCTTTTTTTCTTTCTTTCTTTCTTTCTTTCTTTCTTTCTTTCTTTCTTTCTTTCTTTCTTTCTTTCTTTCTTTCTTTTTTTTTTTTAAAGATTCTGCAAAGTTACTTGAGCTTTTCCTGTTGTTTTAGTACAGACATTAATGTCCTTAAATGCATTTTTCTGTTTTGCCTTAAGGGATTGGAATGAACAATTGATTAAAAAAAAAAAAAAAAGGTAATCACTGAAAGAAGTAAAAACAGACTGATTGGTCTATACATTCCCTTTTCAATCGCATATCAGTTTGATGAAACCACATAAATGTCCAAGTGGATTTAACCAAAGGAAATCATCCAGTGGGACACTGCAGGCCAGAGGAGATTGTCCAAAACCAACAAATGAAGATTGGTCTGTCCACTGCTGCCATTGCTGAGTCTGGTGCCAAAGTGTCTGAGGCTGCATGAGTTTAATTTATAGCAAAGTAAAAATGACATTTTCCACCATGATGGACACATACATCTACTGTAATTAGATTTAATTTGCGGTAAATCAGTTGATTAAGTGTAATGTGAAAGTAATCACTTTTACTGATAAAGATAATTATTCAACTTTGCAACTCCATGGAAGGTTTCAGTGTTTTATTCTCATTCTCATTCTTGTTTTGGTTTCATGATCTTCACCTTTACGGTTTTAATCCACTTTAAATGTTTTCATCAAAAATTCCCTGTTGTGTGACAAATGATGAATTATCTTGAATTATCTAAAGAAGCTCTAAATAAACTGTAACTTGCCCAGAACCAAACAGCACATGAACAAAGACAGCAACTTCTCTGTAAAAACTAAGACTAAGTTTAACTAATACGTAATACATTAACATTTATAATAATAAGTGTTTCTTTAATAAAATGGACAAATAATTAGTTCATAATTTAAAGATTCCACTTTAACCAATAACAGCAGAATAATCCAACTATATAATAATGAGTCAGAGTCATTTTCATCTTTGTCTGTTTCTGCATCATTTTATAACTTTTATACATACAAAAATTGATGGGCAAATGACGCTTAAGAAAAAGAAATTGTTGTCATAAAAATGCACAAAGAGATATTTTATAAGATGAAACAACTTTGAGACAAGAGATAATATTGAATCAAATGAAAAAAAAAACTTAATATTCATCAGTAGATTTGTTTTTTCTTGTAACATTATTTCGTCAGATCTGGTTAAATGTTGTAAATCTAACTGATTTTTGAAAAATATTCAACAAGTCTGAAGGCACTTTTCTTATTAAATGAATTTGATCACATTAAATTATTAGGTGCTCTCTGATGAACTGGCAACATATGCAAGTCATACCCTGCCTTCCTGGAATTGAATGAATGAATGAATGAATGAATGAATGAATGAATGAATGATCAGACCCTAGTACATCAGATTAACACACAACTTTAAATCTATGGTGTTACTTTTAAGAAACTCCTGTCCATAGTTTGCACAGTTTTTTTTTTTTTTTTTTTAGGTTTTAGTTCATGGACATTACCTGTTGGTGTTGATCTCATCCGTGGTACCAGACTCCTCCATCTCTCTCATCTTCTTTCTCTCTTCCCTTGCACGTCTCCTTCGCTCCCGAGCCTCCTCATCATCATCCTCGTTTGTGCAACCAACCCTACAATATCACATGTGCACACACACACAGTTTATGTTGTGTATTGGGGCTGTTTTTTAATCCAATACACTTATTTAACATCACATTAGAATTCATTAGACCTGGATGATATAACCCTAAATGTTGTCACAATAAACATTTTCATAGCCGTCGTCGCAGATATTTACCAGTTATTATTAATAAATGTTATATAACTGTTTCTTAAGTTTAAAGGCAAATTTTTGGTCCTGATGAAGAAACTAGATGATAACTTGTAAAAGACAAAACAAGACAAAGATGCAACATTACACACCTGTTGCATCTAATTTTATGTGTTCATTTTTTTTCACTTTATTTTAAAATAATGACAATGACTACAACCTGAGTTCTTATTCAGCAAGATGAAAATGACATGAGACATTTTTAGTGACATTCTGCGTGTAAATATATGTAACACTTACCTAACCTGTGTTTATCTGTGTATTCTGAATGATTAATAACACATTTAGTCATTAGCAGCCAATGACTAAGTTGTTGAATATCTAATATGTAATGCACATTTGATTAATCCTGATGCCTACCTTTAAAACACATTCTTAAAGAGGACAATGTGGTCCTAAAGTGGACAAAGTACATATCTAACCTGAAAAACCCTCATTCAAAACAGAAATCCTCTTTGTGGGTTTTGTCCTGTTGGTTGATTTGAGTCATAACCAGAGATAAAACAATAATGATAGAGTGAGTGTAACACAAAAGAACAAACGCTGCAAGAAACATGGTGCAAAAAAATCTAAAAAAAAAAAAACACAACAAAAAAACCAAACAAAACATGGAGCCAAAGATCATTCACATTCAGTCATGGACCTTCATCCACAGTCAGAGTCTAAATCATGCCAGGCTGTATCCTTCCAAGCTTTACCAGACTTCATGAGGCAGAAAGAGCTTGACATGGCCCATTGACAGAGCATGGATGTTATTTCCCTCTGCTCTTCCCCAAGCAACAAAACAATGAGTCACAGATGTGAGAGGAAGACGTGCATGGGAACCACTAGAATCTGAAATAAAGGTTCAAACCAGGCTGGCAAATCCTCAAGAAAAGTACATCTAAACTGGCACAAGAGATCTCCGTAAATAAATCAACTAGGTAGGAAGCATGATATATGCTAAGAGGAGAATTAAAGATGTCAATCACACCAACACTTTTAAAACACGCTATCTCACAGCAAAATAAAAATGGAAGTCAAAACATTCCTTTCTGATGGCTGGAGGCAGGGCAGGCATGTTGGCACAATGGACAGAGCTGGCTGCTGCGACTGTGAGAAACGAACTTCGAACATTCCTCTCACTAGGACTGATATGGTACAGTCGCTCATAGAAAAGAAAGCTGGAACTGGAGGAGAACTACGAGCTCTATCATTTGATCATGAGTGTGTTTTAACATCTTTTGAGGAGAAAAAGTGAAGATTCCACTTTTTCAACAAATCACCTTAAAAGATCAAATCCAAATATGTTTTACACTTGATGGATACTTTATTAGGTAAATCTGTTCAGACCTAAATATCTAACAAGCCAATCAGATGGCAGCAAATCAATGCCATTAGGCATACAAACATGATCAAGACAATCAGAAGTATCTAAGTGAAGAATGTGGCGGGGGTTCTACTTAGAGAAACTCTTCAGCATAATTGCATTTGTAATGGTGAAAGGATTTATTGTGCTCCTCCCCATGAAATGGGATTTTTTTTTTTTTTGTGAGAAATGTAAAATAAATATATAAATATTTAGAGGAGTTCAAAAAAGAGAAAAAAACAACAACAAAGTATTGCATCATATTGTATCATATCGTACACTGATGAAATTCAACACTGGATGATACCTGCTATGAAACAGCAAAATAAAACGGAAGACTGTTCTGAGCTACTGTGGCAACATGATTAATTCTGTGAACACTGACCTCTTCCTTTTCTAGACATAAACTGCTCATTCTACAGCAATGAAAATGATACGAACGCAAATGTGAGGTTACAATAGTCATGGACTCACCAACAGCAACAGAAGAGTGAAAAATGTAGCTTGTGTTACAGCGACAGACATTGTTAGGTGATCACACACACACACGCACACACACACACACACACACACACACACACACACACATTATGATATTCCATCTGTCTAATTAGAATCCCCTAAATTGTCCATGAACCTCACCTGCTGCATTATGGAATCATTTGTTAACGTCTGATTCTAAACTGTCTTTTTATTCTTATGATGTAATAACTCATGATCTAATTCAAACCTGAAACTGAAATTTACTGTCAGCGATAATAATTGTAATACAACTGTATTTTATTATTAATTTGAGCATGAATAAAGAGTGATGGAGATGACAGAGAGTGAGTCAGATCCAAACACCAGTGAAAAAGGCAATTATTATGGCATCATCGCCCAAACATCATCCAGTTTTAAACTTTCCTGCAAAAATACAGATATGACCTTGATCCCTGAGCAAATGTGATGAGTTAAAAAAGGAGGGAAAGGTTTTGAGCATTTTCCCTTTGATGTTTGATCTGCTTCAACCCTTTTCCTACACACTATGCAATAAACACTGGGTTTTTCAGAATAATAACTTTGGCAGCATCTGCATTCATAGTTTATTACACAAGGAGACTGTTAGCCTGAGCTGAGGAGTGAATTTATCAGCTTTGTTTCGTGAGCAGTGAGACAAATGTCAAACACTCATAAAACTAATGAGGCTTTGATCTATAATGATGAGGTGTGGGATCAGTCGTGATTTTGTTTACATTAACTCACTTTAACTCACACATTCACAGAATACCAAAATGTGCATACTCATCAGCAAGTCTGTGAAATGTTGTGGTGTCTCATGTGCAATTGTTGGATTGTATCTCAACTTATAAATATCTATGTAAGCCTCATTGTTTTCTTCTTTCTTATATTGTGAGCAATTAGGTCAAAATCAACTTTCTTTATATAGCACATTTAAAACAATGACCAAACAGTGCCCAAAGTGCTGCACAATAATATAGATTAAAATAAATGATACTATAAAACTAGTAAAAAAGAAAATAGAAATGGAAACATTCATCTATATATTTAGATTAGTGTCGGTTATTTTTATACAATTGTTTGAAGGAGAGGTGTTTTTAGCTTCTGACCTCACCTGCGTAATGTGCTAACGTTATGATTTTTATCATCTTGTTGTATATAATGTGCAAACTAAAAACTAAACTAAACTAAAAATGATCTGTGTGTTCATATATCCCAACATGTATTACTCACTTTTCACCCTCGAGGCGCATCTGCTCCCTCCTCTGTCTTCTCAGCTCCATGCGGCGGTCAAAGTCATCATCCATGATGCCCAAAAGATTATTGTCACTTTCTCACTGAAAGACAGAAATGGGATTTCCGATCATGTGTCTTAGACATGTCCAAAGTGTCTGAAATGATGAGTGCATAATAATAAATGATATAATATACAGTATAACATAATAAAATATTACACAATAGAAAAACAATCATGCATCGTGAGCAAAGTTAAAGGATAAAAAGGAATATATTGTTGTTGTTGTTGTTGTTGTTGTTGTTGTTATTGTTGTTGTTGTTGTTGTTGTTGTATGTATAATTTTATTTTATTATTATTATACATAGTAAAATAAGGATGGAAATGTCAATTGAAGCAATCCAATCCACACTCAATCCACAGTGTCATACTGTAAACTGAACAGGAGAGGGTTTTATGATTCAGATGTTTATTATTTTCATTTCCTGGATACATAATAGGGATACAATGTTAAACAACAAGTGACAGCTCAGGAGAACTACAAAACACAACCGAAGTCACTCAAAAATAAAAGTATAACTTGTAAATCTGTAGAAACAGGGGCCAACATGACAGTTATCAACACGGGTAGGAAGTAAAAACCACAGCGCCTGATGGTTTACAGTACCTTCATCCATGGACAGCAGCATCTCCCTTGACTTCATATATCAGCCTCTACAGTCTGGTTTATATCTTGCCTTCTGTTGCACCAAGAATTCCTGCTTGTACTTTCAGCAACTTTAACTACCAGAAAAGGCAAAGCCTGCCTCTCGTTCTTCGTCCCACAGCTTCCCTCCTCCTCCTCCTCCTCCTCCTCCTCCTCCTCCTCCTCCTCCTCCTGCTGTCTCCTTCTACATCACTGTTCCCTGAGTCTCACACTTTGAAATCTATTTTTTCCTTGTTTGTTTGTCTCATCTTATCTTGTTTTCTTTAGTCTTGAGTCAGCCCTTGCTTTACTGCGTCTCATATCAGCTACTCTTGTGGTCCAGACAGGAGTTACAGAACAGGTGGATATCAGTGCAAAGCATCTGCCACCAAAAATATTGTCCATTCTGATTAATTCTAAAATAAGTAAGAAACTTTCTTGTCTTTACTTGAAACCACAACCTATATTCACATGCATAACAACATTTATATATCAATTTTAGTATTATATTTTAGTGCGCTGTCTATGCTGCAGAAAAAAATCCAGTTGAATAATCTAGAGCCTATAATGAATCTGTTGTTGGGTTTGCATGTGTCATGGTCAAGATCCCCAACTGAATGAAAAGCAAAGCATCAGACTTTTTTAAAATTCAAACACTGTAATGGCTCTCATTCTCAGGAATGAGAGCCATATCGTCTGTGAATATGCCTTAAACTTACACAATGGTGACTTCTAATACTTTATAGTAAAAGAAAAACTTCTCTCCTCTGAGGCCTGATATAAAACATTAGCTCCTACAGCCAGTTCTAAACTTTTGCCAATAAAAATTCTTCATCAAATGATGTTTTACAGACATTGTACAAAAAACAGAAGTTCCCAACCATCTTTTATAAAACTAACGACTAAGGTTGCCAGAAACCTCAACAATATTATGTGAAAAGTATCAAAACATTCTTTTTATTGAACCTCAGCAGTTTATTTTTTTGTTAAATAGAGGGATGGTCTACATGATTGTGTTTCCACACACTTTTTTTTTTAAGGAATTATATTTTCTGTCATACTATGAGATGATGAGTAGCTCATAGGTGCATATACATTACAGGTTTGTGAGCATACATACATAAAATACATACATACCTGATAAAGATAGGAAATAATGAAACATAAAAGACTTAATCATGTGATCTGTCACTCTTCACATTCCATCCCTAAACATCTCCAAACCTGCATCTTAAATGCATAAAAAATAACTCAGCTGTAAAGGCAGAACACAATGATCAGTAAATCACTGGCTCAGTATGTTTACAGACCACACAAAGGTAGAAAAGCTCTCTGCGACCATAAAAGACAATGTCACTTCTGTCCTTAAACATGGTCTTCTTTCTTGCTGTCAGTCCAGTGCTGAGTTCTCTTTACAGAACCACTCCTTTTTCTTGCTTGTACAGCATTCACAACTGGTACACCCACCCCATATTACTAAAATGAGAGATGTTTTCATTGTAGAAAGCCAAAGTCTTGTCTCGTCATTTTTGGGGAAAAATTGTATTACAGTCAAAGATGAGGAACAAATTTTTTTTTTAAATCCCTTTTGAATTATGAATCATTATAATCAACGATCACATGATGTTTGTAAGTTTAAAAGATCACTTTACACATCAAAAAGTCTCAATTTATTGCAAAACTGTTGAAGTATTTGTGAAACTATGAAAATACTTAAATATAAAGACTCCACACCTGAAAGTCATGGAGGTGATGGCATCATAACTGTCTCTGTCCACCACAGAGTCTGAAGATGTCTCTGTAACGCTGTCATAGATTTTCACTTCTTTAAAAACTTTTCACCTTGATGTAGAAGACTGAGGTAAAATGGACAATGGCTTTTTTTGGTGTTTGGTGGCATTATCTTGTGACAAAACATTTAGTACATAAGCTGTTTAACACAGCACTAGTTGTTCACTTTTTTTTCTTTTTTTTTAACCACAAACTGATTTTCTTGACTCACTCTTTTAACGTGACAATTATTATGTTGTCACCTTCCTAAAATAATTGCCTAAAATTATTTTTTGACAACAAATATTTGTTTGTTGGTATCATCAAACACTTAATTTATGGTTAAGTTCTCGTGTTTCCTGAAAAATCTGGAGGAAAATGATATAGGAAGGTGCTCTCTCTCTCTCTCTCTCTCTCTCTCTCTCTCTCTCTCTCTCTCTCTCTCTCTCT
>JAQQZY010000024.1:29830310-29840958 GCA_030068375.1 Ostorhinchus rueppellii | reverse complement strand
CCCCCCCCCCCCACAGGTTCAGTGAATCACATTGCATGTGCTAAATAAATCTTTGCATTACTCCTCCCAATAATTTAATAAAAGAGCCAGGTCCAGGTAGTATTGTAAGATCAACTTGTATAACCTAATTTTCCACAGCATCCAAATATTCTATTAGAATGATGTTGTAAATTGGATAAATATTAGATATAAAAACACATTGTTTGGTTATTTACCTTTTGGTTAAAGCAGAGAGAGAGAGAGAGAGAGAGAGAGAGAGAGAGAGGAGAGATACTTAACATATACAGTACATTAGTCTACAATTTATTAGAAATGATCTGCCTCAGATTAAATGTACTAAATATTACATATTTTAATCAGATCAATTTGAAAGCAAATGACAAATGTTCTGCTTTGTTGATGTTTTCCAGGTGTATGATGAAGTGTTATTCTCCATATATATTGGATTATGTACATTTATCCAACAGATTTCTAGGGTTAGGATATATTTCTTTTATGATTCCAATCCATTCCTCTTTTATTGTGGTTCAACATTTAAATAACTTTTATCAGATTTGATGGTTTAATCACAGTTACCCTTACCCCCCCAAATTTTATGTTTTTCTTTCCCAAATGTGGGTATCATTGTCTGGCATTGCATTAAAATGTACAGAACAATGAAATGTCTCTTGCCTGAACATTCAGCACTCTGCGTGCTCAGCACTGCTAAACATCTGATCCTAGAATTGCCCCTGCCTTGCAGTTACATTAGGTGTTTCACCTGGACCCAAACACCTAAAAATACACTATGTGCTTCCATATCTACATGGTAAAATTATAATCATAGCACTTTTGTTTTGCTCCAGTTATTTGATGGGCGGAAATCAAACTAAATTTAAATCTATGATACTACTCATTTTAGAGTGGCCTTTTACGGTGACCAACCTAAGGCACACTGGTACAATAGCAATGCTGTCTAATATAAGTATGCTGATGGAGTAATACAGAAGTGCACATATATTCAAGTAAATTTGAGAACAAAAATTGAGCAGTTTATTGTGCATATCTTTCCTTTCAACCCACCGAAAAACTGGAGCAAAAATGTCTTATTTTTTTTTTCATTCATTCTATGTTTTGAACTGCTTATTCCTCAAGAAGACTGAAGGGGTAGGGACATGTCTCCAGTTCATCACAAAGAAAAATATTATCTAAACTGTGAGATTAAAATATATGTATTACATAAATGTATTTGATTCTAAGAAATATATCACAGCAGTTGTGAAATTAGTTATTTTAGTTTGGTCATTGTAATATTCAGATCACACCAGTAGACTGAATCATTATTTAGGTTTATCATAAACTACCACAGATGGTTTACGTCATTACGTTGGTATAGGCACCAGTTGGATGTTTGTATAGGTAATGTTGAGAGTGCCAATCGCAAAGAGTTTTCCAGTAATAAAACAACATATGCTAAGCTCCATCTCATCTTTTATAGAATGCAAAGTAAACGATACCCATAAATATCACAGTCATAACAAGCCTACAGTTAAAATGATGGTCAATGTTTGATAATAACCATCTAAATCACTGATCGAGTGGACTAACATCGACAGCAAGATTTGTGTTCACATTCACAACTTTTTGCACATTTGGGGCCTGATTTACTAAAAACGCAAATAACAGGACCAATGTGCTTGCTTGCGCTAAAAATTGCGCGTGCTATGGATTTGTGTGTCAGGGGTGATCAACTAAGATTGTGTGCACAAATGACAACAGGCGCAAAGTCTTGAAGACCACCCTACTTAAATGAGGATTTTGTGTGCCCTATTGGTTGTCATAAAAACTGCTCTGGGATACCTCAGCACTCATAAATATAAAGTTGCTCTTTTTACACATAAAGGGGTGGATAGGTATTTCTCTATTGTTGTTTATCAGTGTGTATCAGTGTGTTATTAGTGAAATAAACCACTTCTCTCTTTATGTCGCTTTGTGGTGAATGTGTGTTTATGTCCGTGGGCATGAGAGAAAACCTTCCACATCAGTGCTTATATAGACCATTGGTCTCCCCTGTGCAAGCGGTGTGCGAGAGAGAGAGAGAGAGAGAGGAGCAGAGAAACTTAACATATACATTACATTAGTCTATAATTGATTAGAAATGATATGTCTCAGATTAAATGTACTAAATATTACATATTTTAATCAGATTAATTTGAAAGCAAATGAAAAATGTTGTGCTTTGTTGATGTTTTCCAGGTGTATGATGAAGTGTTATTCTACATATATATTGGAGAGACTGTTAGTCAACAACTTCAACATGTTGTTGAGTGCGCAGTCAAATTTGTACATGTTTTTACACGTGCAAACCTTTAGTAAATCAAGCCCTTGGCTTGGAGTATATCACCCATATCTGAGTTTTGAGAGAATTTTTGAAATATTGAAGATTTCTTCAAATCTTTGTGGCAGTTCATTATGTAATAAAGAGAGAGAAGATCCGGTGTTTGTATGAGCTCATAATTTATACATTGGAAGTAAAAAGGCCTGATCCCATTAATCTTGTGTCTGGAAATATTCATCAGTCAATATTAACACATTAACAAATTGAGAAGGTTGCATTCAACCCACTGTTTTAGCTGGTTACAAGTTAAATTCAGCTGAGTATCAGCTGGTGTAGTGCTACCATAGTGCCCAGATCATCCAAGGTAAGTTGAAATCTAACAAAAGGCACCTTATTGCCTCATGACAGAATACAATGTAGTCATATCATGACCTCCTACTTTAATGAGATAAGTAAATAGACACAAACACTGGTTCCAAGACTTTCCTAAGCAGTAGTTACAAAGTAATGTAACTACTACTCTGAACACATGTAATTACACTTTATTATCCGATACCAGTACATCACATTGTTTATTGTCATCAGTCAAACAGTTCATTGTTAAACAATTTGACATCCGATTAATTTTTAGTGATACTGAACTTGATGTGACTTGTATCTTAAGCTGTACCTGGAATGTGTATTCATTCAATAAACCTGACATTGGCAAACACAAAACACACAGAACTGTATTTCTCCATTCTTTATGTTTTCATGTTGAGACAAATGTCCACTATGCACAGTAAGCTTTAGATAGCAAGGACAAAGTCAAGTCAAAGGACAAACTAAGGGTAGTTTTTTAGCAAATATGTCAGCTTTTTATTGTCTGATTCTTATTACTCACAAGGCTGGAAATATGAAATACTAGCATCACTTGAAGACCTGAGTAGCTGCACTGTTTATGAATACATCATGCTAAAGAAGCAACAGTCATACAATGATAGTGATTATGTACAAATGTCTTTCATAATACATTATACATTATGGAAAACATGTGTATTCTCAGAGAATAATCATAGTTTACTATATTAACTCACTTGTAAAACTGGTTGTCAAGTCCATATTGTCATAAAATGAAAAGTTCAGATTTATGATTCAGAAACAAAGTTTACTGTCCAGCATCAAACAGCTTCTTTCTGCCCTCCATACCCGACATGGCATCCACATTCTTACGCCAGTCAGTCACTTCCTCTTTCTGTAGGGTAGGAGTATGAAAAAAAGAAAATAATTAAATTTGGTTTGGACCACAACATCAGATGTTTCTCTCTATGGTTCTATTTAGATCTGGAATATATTGTTCTTGATTATCATTACTCATTGATGTCTGTGTTTGGAGGAATGCATCAACCCTTCGTGATTCAGGGAAACAAAGAAATCATCATTATATGTACAACAAGAGCACTCAGTGAGCGCAAATCTCCGCCAAGGTTATGACGTCATGACGTCAAAACCGCTAGAAATATTGACGTCATGATGTACCACATGATAGCAGGTGTGACCCTCTACCATCCCACAAAGGCATGAATAATGACAGAGACATGATTTTTCAAATTTTGCACAATGATGACAGATAGGGATTTTCCGGATATTCAAAAAAATCCTGGATCCAGAGATTTATCTGGATCATGACCAAAGATTAATGGGAAGATCCTTGGGTGATTCTTTATCACTGGTGAAAATTTCAAGAAAATCCGTCCTGTAGTTTTTCTGTAAAGTTGCTAACAAACAGACAGACAAACAAACAAATAAACACCGGCAAAAATATAACCTCCTTGGTGGAGGTAAATATGGGCCAACTGTTTTAAAGTCTTTCAGTTCTTCATCTCACTCTTTGAATAAACACAAATTCATTCACGCAGGTTCACCGTAAGGCATAACAGATCAATATTGGCCTTCAGTCAAATTACCACTCCTATAACAGCACTGCTACTTTTTTCTGAACCGAAGATGAAACTTTGCCTTGCAACTAAAAGTCTGCTGATGAATTGTTTTAAATGTCTAATTTCTGCCTAAAAACAGTTCTCTTTCCAAGTGGATGATGCTAGTTAATGTGTCTGTACAATTTGGATGTAAAATCACCCCTCAAAAATCTGAACAGCTGCTGGTCACCAAAAGCATCTACTGATGTAAAATGTTTACCTTTAAACCACTAATCTTATCAATATATGTAAAATTCAGGTAAAATGCAGTTTCTCAGATTTCTCATTATCAAATGTGACCCATTTGTATCCATCAAATTCATTATGTCTACTTAGTAATGTATTATTTTTTGTTTCTTTTTTTCAGACAAGTTTAGAAGAAAAAAAGAAACAAAAAAAAATAATAATAGTGACCCATTTGGTTGTTCAGAACACCATCAGCTTCTGAGACACTGATTCACCAGTAAAACCCATGTTTGACAAATAACAATTGTTTTTATGTTCAGTTAATGTTAAATTTGGCTGAAAAAAAAAATCACTCATGAACATCCACATGATTGGTGAATGAAAATATAGGAAAATAATTGCTTTTCACTGAAAAACATTATTCAATATAAGATAAATGAATCTTTAATGTAGAGAAAAATACATTTGAATATTGCCACAAAAATAGCTTGAGGGTTCAGCTCAAGCTCTTACCTTCTCCTCCTCCTTCTTCACAGTCTTCAGGTTGGCCTTGAAGTCCACAGATTCTTTGACCCTTGCTCCCAGCAGAGCTCCAAGCATGGCATCAGCAGAAACCCGGACCCTCTTCAGGTTTGGTCTTTTCATTTTTCCCTTCAACTCAAAGATCTTCTGAGACAGGTCTTGTATCTTTTTGAGAAACCCGTTTGAGAGTTGTGTTTATATGCAGAATGCATAGAATCCCAGTTTCTAAGGTGACTGTTCTTTTGTAATAGGGGAAAGATTTCTAGAGTGTAATGAATCATTTGTATCACCTACCTCTCTGTCATTTTTGGTCACCTTTGCAGCAATGTCATACCGCTCCTCATCAACCACATCGATTTTCTGGTGTAATTCTTTACAAAGATTCTGTGGACAAACATGTTTCAGTCTTTTAATGAATATCAGGCAAAAGAAACTTACAGTATTAGCTGAAAATACAGGGTGGCTGCGACGTTTTACGGAAAAACGAGAAGTAAGGATTATAATCAAAGCAATGTTATGTCGATCTGCACAGATGCATGCTGCAAGTTTTGATCAGCGTTGATACAATATGGATAATTTCATTCAGGAAAAGCCTGTATCAGCCCTGTATCTCCTGCAAAAGTCCTAAACACATCACACAGTAATCTTTTTAATCTAAGATGTTGAACAATATGGAGGACCAAAACTTCCGTTACAGACAAATAAATAAGTAAAAATTTAAACAGACAGACAGATAAATAGATAGATGTGGCTTGCTTCTCCATAATTATCCATCAACTGCTGTCAGTGCAAACTTGTATTGATGCTGATTTTTGTAAAATGTCCTATTGCTGCCAATTGATCTATTTAATGGATCTATCTCTAATCTTGATGAATAGTACAGACATCTCTATTTTGGCTTTTTCCTGCTAAATAAAAGGGTCTAATTTTTTTTTTTTTTACATTTGCAGTATCAGATGTTCCATACTAACATGGTAGTTAGTTAGCTAAAACAGTATGAGCTGTTTGGGTATGTCTAAGACCAGCAGTGTGTGAATCGCAAACTATTTCCAGGTAAATATTACAGTATGTGACACAAATATGTCACAATGCAATGCAGACATGACAGTGACAGAAAGGGGCTGAATACGAACCCGGTCGCTGACTGTCAGAAGACACACATGACTTTACAGTTTGTATTGTTACACAGATGCTGATACAATTTGATGATCATGATTTAGGTGAAGTTGGCCAGTTACCATAGTGACATGCTACATAGGCAATGAAGTTTTCAGGAAGTGCCATGGACTTGTACTTCAAGCAGTGTATACAGAAATATACATTATTGATTTTATTTACACAAAACCATGTTGAACATTAGTAAATATTGCGTTATGTTGTACATAGTATGGGATTTCAGATGGACCCATTATGTAGTGTGTATTATCCTCACTCTTCTGGTTTGTTATTTTGAGCTTCTGAGGCAACATTAGCCACGTTTACATGGAAACATTTTCCCAATCCGATCAAAATCTTACATTATCGGAATACCTTAATCAACTGTTTACATGGACACTAAATAACAGGATCCGATCATGTTGTGCGTACACATGCACACAGCGTTTTAGTCGGAAAAAAAAAAAAAAAAAAAAAAAAAAAGTTTGGGCCGGCGCGGATTGGTCCAATTTTCCGGAAATAGTACAAGAAGCCATATTTCCGCCTCTGATGTAAACAAACGCCGCGTGTCTGTGCGATGCGAGAGCTTTAATTTTCCTTCACATTGCATTTTCCTACCTTCTGGCGCATGTTAGTTTGATTTCAAATTTTAAATTACGGACAGGCATCATTTGTTCGAATACATAAATTGCAACTTTGTTTTGCAAAGGCGGAAACGCACCATACAGACATAGTACACATGCGCACTGGAGATAATCCAAGACAGGATCCAAACGGGTGTGTACATGGACGCCACTTGGAATAATGATCGGCATAAACCACCCCTCTCTTTCGGAATGATTTTTCTTTCTGAACGTACTCGATCGGATCAGAATCTTCCAATTGAGGTGTTTACATGAAGCATTTTCAATCTGATTGTTTTTTTATTCCGATTATTTGTGTTCATGTAAACGTGGCTACTGTCATTATATTCAAGTCACCAAAGTCTCAGTTGAATTCATCACCAAACTGAATTCCTTATAGCTCTGTCGAGATTATTTTATATTCATGACCCTTTTGAAGTCCTCACTCTTTGTTGATCACATGCATTGTGTATTAAAGGGGTCATATTTTGTTAAACCCACTTAGTCTTTAGTGCATTTATTTGTGTATTTGGACCCTAACAGTTCATAAGGTTTGGATGTGAACCCTCCAGGTGCTCTAAAGCTATCATTATGTTCATTTGAGTATAAAACAAAATCGAGTATGTTTCTGCAACCTGTTTCATTTCCTTCTTAATTAGTCATGTTTTATAAGTAGTTACATGACAGCATTTGCACATATCAGGTCACGACTTCTGATGAACATTTCTGAGAGTACACCATAATTGTTTATCAGCAATAGCGATTAAATACTGAAAATATGTCCAAACTTTGAGCCGATTACCTAAAATGTTCATTTGTTGGTTGTATAAACAAGTACAAGTGGCTGAAAGGGACTGAAACCACAGTCTACAACCTGGAGGGGGTGGGGCGTGAAGTGGCTCATTTACGTTTAAAGGGCCAGCACTCCAAACAACCCTTCTCTTGTCATTAGTCAGAAACAGGGTTGGGCCTTTGGAATTTAACCCTTTAACGTCTGAATTGATTACCAATTGTGTAAAAAAAAAATTTGACTTCAGTTTTTTTCTTTCAAGTAGATAGTATTTTGGTTGCATTTTTTTGGGGGGGGAGGGAGGGGGGGGTATTGATGCGAATTTGTATCAATAGACACCAAGGGGTTAATGAAGAATTCAGATCCAAGCATAGCACTTACAGTTTATGTAGACCAGGGAAATGTTGGAAATTGCATTATTACATTTAAAAATGAAAAATATCACTACTTTAAAATGTGTAGTGTTTTTATATAAGAAATGTACCTGCAGATCCTGCAAAGAGAGGCTTGACATTTGCAGTTCAGGGACTTTTTCAGCCAGGATTCTCTGTCGTTCATCTTTTCTGAATTGCTTTTCACTTTCCAGCATGGTCGTGGCCTTCTTTATCATTTTGGTCTGGTGCACAAAGGGAAACCACTTCAGTCACAACACATACCATGTGTTATTTACAGGTTAACGCATATTATCTTGTGTTACTGCCTGAAACAGAGGCAAATATAATAAATACCTTCAAAAACAGTCTGCGAGATGCAGAGATTTTTGGCTTCACTTTCTGGAATAACAGACATGTACATGTTTTCAATGCACTGATATTTAATATTTCTCAGTATTTTGTCACAAGCACCAGAACTGAATATTTTAGCGTTTACAGATATGACAGATGAGTTCCTTTAATATGGACCTTATTACACTGATGCAGCAGGCTGATAATTCATTCACAACAGTCTAATGTAACCAAAGATGTTAGAGAAAAAACTCACATTGTGAGATAAATCTACTGACATATTTATATACCACAATGAAAAGGATACAGTGTTCAAGCTTTTGCAGTTAAATTAACTCACCACTGGTCTATACAATTTGGAAGGATGTACCCATAAACCATGGAGAGAAGGAGAAAACATTGTGTTTACTACATTTTTTTTTTACATTTAATGTGAGTTATACAGAGTGATGAAGACTTAGGTACTTACGCATCAGACATCCTTGTATTTTTGTGACCAACACTGATAAATCAAAAAGAGCAGAGTCAGTAAATTCAGTTTACTGTGAAGCGAAATATGTTTTGGAAACTCATACATTCATAAATGGTCGTGGGTCAGTAATATGTGAAACAACGTGTGACATTGTCTGAAGGTCAGACTTGTGACTAAAATAAACCTCGTCAAGAAAGTCACAATTATTTATAATAATTTTAGAAATAATCACTAAGAAATAAACTGGACATTTCAACATTGTGTTCATTTTATATATTTGAAACATCTAATAAAATATGCAAGAAATGTTTCAATGGAGAAATGGAGGTTTCAAAGTATTATTTAACACTGCAAACTTGTGTATAAAAGAAGCTGATTTTAGCCATGATCAAAAACTCCCCTTGAGAAGAGACTGTCATTTATTTGAAAAAGAAAACACAAACCTATATTAGGTTTTAAAAAATTATAATTAACATAAAATAGTTTCAGAGAGGAACCTTTCCTGACTGTTGAATTTACTTTCTCTGTTGTGTGAATAGTTTTAATAAAAATCCTTACCTTAAATGTGATATTGCCTCTGACTTCTTTTCCGAGATGAGACAAGCAGTAACAGGGCAGATATATAGATTGCAGCCCTCATGTGAGTGGCTCACCAAAATAGATCCGCTGTCCTCACCATTCTTGCACTGTCTCCTACATCCCATATGTCTAAGGTGTGAAAGTTTTTAGTCTAAACAATGTCTCCTTGGAGAAGAGGTTGAAGGAGCTTTTATGCAAAGGTTTGTTTGTACAGTTAAAAAGGTTATACAAAGAAAACAGAGAAAATAATATAAACAATGTGACATAGTCCAAGTGCATCAACTTTAATAAAGCTAACAGGTGCTAACAGGTTTTAAGTAACATATACTGAATAGGAAATCAGTGTAAGTGTGTGTCAGACAACAGTTTATTACAACAGACATCAAACTGAAACAGTTGTTAATTTACAAATGACAGACAACAGCGTGCAAACCAAACTATGGTTTGGAAGAAACATGCTGCCATCTAAAGGATTCAGAGGAGAACTGTAAGAAAAAAACAATCTGCATCACTAATGCATATGAAATAAAGCTTAAGATCATGGCATAAAACCAAAATGTACAAATATTAAAATGTATATGAAATCAGTAATCTATACTGAACAAAAATAACATAATGGATTGAGCTCAGTCAGTGCTGTTTATGTGTGTAATGAATTTAGGTAACAGACTAAGATCATGGCTTATATAAGACAGTGATCATCAGTTCAAACAGTTTTATCCTTGTTTCTCGAGGCATCCAACAGCTTCTTCCTGCTCTTGGTACCAGACATGGCCTTGGCTTTCTTACACCAGTCAGTCATAAAAGCATAGAAGTAAAGCAGGTTTGACTCCACACTACCCTGAAACAGGAGCCAGGTTTACCTTTTGTTCTTGCTTTTTGACTGTTTTCAGGTTGGCTTTGAAGTCAAAGGACTCCCACCAGACATTTGATGTGACTTCATCTGAGATCTTCGCCCTCTTCAAGTTTGGCCTCTGAAACTTACCCTGGATCTCTGCTTCATGTTTTCAATCTGATCAGAGAGAAGAGATGATCATGTGAGTGAAATATTTGCATGGTGTGTCAATATATAGTACATATAGTGTCAGCACGTTTAGATTTATAAACCTAGGATTCAGAAGTCATATCATATTGCCATTTAATATTATGTTAAAACGAAATAAAACGCGGGTGGTGCAGTGGTTAGCACTCGTGCCTCACAGCAAGAAGGTCCTGGGTTCGATTCCCAGGCGGGACCTTGGGATCTTTCCGTGTGGAGTTTGCATGTTCTCCCCGTGTCTGCGTGGGTTTTCTCCGGGTACTCCGGTTTCCTCCCACAATC
>JAQQZY010000024.1:29799774-29823539 GCA_030068375.1 Ostorhinchus rueppellii | reverse complement strand
CAGTGCGGCTACGTGGGTGACATCAACAGACTAAACTTAATGATATTGAGTTGTTTGAACTCAAACACACAATTATACTAAAGTAGAGTCATTAAAAAGTACAGTTTACTCACAATGAACAAGTAATGTCCATAAATTAGACCCATTTAAGTAAAACAAACTTATCTGTTTGAGTTAAATCAATATCTGGATTTAGACTGAATGATATATTTTGTTAATAGCTTTTTTTTCCCTCTCTATTTTAATATAATAACCTTGGAACTTAGCTTTTATGAACATTGACATTATCTGTAAATTTATTACATGAAAATGCATGATTTTTACTTTAAAAATGCAAAATGCAGAGGATAAAATTATAAATGGTGATAAACCGCCAAGGAAAGGAGAAAAATGGATTGAGAAGTCAAAACATTTCTTATGTTTTGTCTTATGTCTTATGTTCTTATGACATCCTGTCATCATGCAGAGTGGCACTGACACAGGGATGCCTCACATGACGGCACAACCAAGTCCTCAGGAAGTTGGCGGAGCTCCTGTAGACCAGAAGAACAGCGGCTAACTCCTCAGCAGGCAGCCAAACATTGCAAATCTCCTTCGTACGACCAGGTGAGACCCAGCAAAAGCTACAAGGCAGTCAGTCAAGATCTTTGCTAACCCCTGGAAAGGCATGGGAGATGCGCATTGATTTGGACAGGCAGCTAGTCTTCCCAAGCGAAATTGTGCAATCGACCCTAAGGCCAGACATCGTGATGTGGTCCACGGCTGTCAAGCGTGTCCTCATCATTGAGTTGACGGTGCCTTGGGAAGAAGGTATACCATCTGCACATGAGCTCAAGCGGCTGAAGTACACCGAGCTGGCAGCAGAGTGCAAAGAGGCAGGGTGGGCAGCATCCATCCACCCAGTGGAGGTTGGGTGTAGGGGCTTTGTTGGCAGGTCAGCGATCCAGCTGCTCCGCGCAGTAGGAACAACGGGGGCAAGACTGCAGCGAGCAATCAAGGAGCTAGCAGAAGAGGCGGAAAAAGCTAGCTACTGGTTGTGGCTAAGGAGGAAGGACAGCAGATGGGGTCAGACACCCCTGTAGGGTCAGATGCAGGGAGTGGTAGGGAGACGTCCCTGAGAAGCCACTTGCCCCCCCACCTGGAGATGTACTGGCTAGGGGGCGAAACATCAGCGAAAGGTGGCACCAGCTGACGACCCGGCATCTGACCCAAAGTGCACTGGAGGAGGTGCGACAGGCAGTAGGCCAAGCAGGGAATACCATCTTAACCTGTAATTAATAATGGATTAAGTTAGTTTAACCTTGAGATAATCAAGCAATCAGCAATCAGCAATGACATGTAGGGGTTTCTTTAGTGAAACATGACAAAATGTTGTCTTAGTCACAGAGGGTGTTGTGTTTTTGTTTCAACTTTAAACTTATTCTTCAGTTTTCTCTGTTTTGATATAATAACCTTGGACTCACTCTGAACTTTTATGAAAAACTTCATGGTCAATACATTAAATGCAGGAAAATACCTGATTTTCATTGGAAAAAATACAAAATGCACAGGATTACTCTATAGTAAATGGTGATTAATCAAGGACTACATTTGTAGTGGATAAATTCATTTGAAAGTCACCACAAACATAGTTGTTGGTATTTAAGGGTTAAAGAGCTGCATTCATTCATTGGAAATAATTTATTGTCAATATGTGTTCTAAATGTGATTTGTAAAGCCATCACAGTTTATTTTTGTGCAAATGTGAGGGAATAATCTAGTAAAAGACAAATTAAGTGTTTATATTACAAATGTAAAGACATTTAAAAAATCTGATAATGAAAAACAGTCCAGAAACATGAATATTCCATGGATAGTTAATGAACGTGTCATGTTGAAGAACTCTTATACTGAATTACCACATAAAAATTCAAGAGGACCAATAAACATTTCCAAAGCTACACTTTTCTGAATCCATATTGAGTTTTAAGAACATTTTGTACCACATTTGGATGTCGACTTGTACCTTATTGTAGCTCGGCATCAGTTCAAACTGACCCATTTCTTCACTTTCACCTTTAAATGATTAAAAAAAAATCCCCTGTTCATGTCCAGCCCCACAGACTAAAACATTTCCAAACACACTGTGATAATAAAGTCTGACAGCACTAAGCAGAACTATGTTGGGGGGGGGTATTTAGAGGGGGTGAGGAAAGAGGACAGGTGCTGGTTAGGGCTTGATTCTTTTGCCAGAGTTCAGACTGTGACATTGTTGAAACAGAGGTTCAGGTTTTCAGAGTTTTCTGACTCTTAACCTCAGACAAGGACAGGAAGGCAGCATACAAGTAACCCAGAATAGTCAAGTCAAATGCCTTTTGTAGGAACCTTGTTGGAAGTTGTGTTTAATTAACACTCAAGGACCTAAACAGCCACTGGTGACCAAAATCATCTACTGATCTAAACCATTTAATAAGTTTTGAACCACTAATCCTATAAATACATGTAAATAATTCAGGTAAAATCCAGTTTCTCAAATTTTCAGCAACACAAGATAGGACTCATGTGGACACAGTACAGTGAACGTGGAAACATCATCATCATCTGCAACATTGATTCACCAATAAAAGCCATTTAGTTTGACAAATAATGGTTGTAGACACTTGTTTTTATGTTCAGTTAATTATATATTTGTTTGAGAAAGTCATCTATATTAACAGTAAATCAAATATAGGAAAATGAATTGGTTTTCATTGAGAAGGAGCTCAGTTCGTAATTTTTTTTGCTAAAAATTAATTTGTTCAGTTTTTTTCTGTTTTGATATAATACCTCCTGAGCTTTAATGAACATCTACATGATCAGTAAATTAAATATGGGAAAATACCTGAAAATGTAGAGGATAAATTGATAAACTGAGATAAATCACTCATAAAGGAGGGAAAAAATAATTTGGAAGTTAAATCTTTCGGGATCAATTCATTCTAGCCCTGAGATAACCCAGTAATGCAGCCATACTAATGATCTTACTAATGTTTGTACTTCTCTGAGCCCTTGCCAAGTTTTTAAAAATATTTCTTACAATAGGAATGTTAAGTAGTTAAAGCTCTGTCACATGTTCTTTAACCTTTAAGTATAAAATCATTTGCTTTGTGTATTATCATCATCATTCAGTATTTATTGTATTCAATGTGTTGCTCATCGTACTATAGTTTGTTTCTATGAACACGAGTGTTTATCCAGTGTTTATCCATGGTTCAGTGACTGTCTGCATCTATAGATACTGTTGTTTGCACATTTGCCTCCAGGTCAGACAGAATCTCAGATAATGAAAAGTCTAGAAAAGCAGCGTCGGTTTTCGGTGTTAATCAGTATTTATTATTGTAACATAACATCAAAGTGACACTATAAAACCACAACACAGTCTGACTCATCGTATGCAAAATACTATATATACAATTGAATTCCTTTAATGTTGAATTTTTTGTATACTGTAAATATAAAGTCTGCACACATACTGCTGGGTTACTGTTAGCAAGTCGTAATGTTAGCTTTGTTCTCATCTCCACTCTTTTCCACTGAAAAACAGCATCTCCTGGAGCATCTGCTTCTTATTGTCCTGCATCAAACAGCTTCTTCCTGCCTTCCATCCCAGACATGGCCTCCACGTTCTTCCTCCAGTCGCTCACCTCCTCCTTCTGCTCATGACAAGAAAGTCAGGTTTAGTAATAATGTCTGCGAACTGGCTGGTCTCATAATCAAAAGGCGTCCAGACATCTACAAGTGTCTTACCTTTTCTTCTTCCTTCTTCACCGTCTTGAGGTTGACCTTAAAGTCCACAGACTCTTTGACCCTTGACCCCAGTAGAGCGCCCAGCATGGCATCTGCTGAGATCTTCACCCTCTTCAGAGCAGGTCTTTTCATCTTACCCTTCAGCTCAGTGATCTTCTGAGACAGGTTTTCAATCTGTGGAAAATTAGAAAAAGGTAACAAGTGTCTGATAACAGAGGAGCAGTTTAAACAAATCACAAAATATAAGTTAAACTTATAAATGTAACAGAAGTCAGGAAATATAAAAATAAGAATAAGAAAAAAGCTCCAGAAAGCTTTAAGATGAATCTGTGATTATTAATAAAGACAATAAAACATATGAAAACATACCTCCTTGTTATTTTTTGTCACCTTGGCTTCAATGTCATAGCGTTCTTCATCTGCCACATCAATCTTATGGTGCAGGTCTTTGCACAGAGCCTGGAAACAAAACAATGACATTGAACTCATTTAACGTCATCACAGATGTCCTTAGGCTTTCAAGTCAAAGTTATACTTCTGAAAGGTGCATATAAGCACAATAACTTTGAAAGATTTTGTCAGCTTTTTTGTACTCATTTTGCTTTTTAGTCCAATGGCCTGAAAGGTCCAATGAACTATTAGTATCAGTTGCTGTCCGTCCGTCATCCAACCATCATCCATCTGTCGTCCATGAACAATATTTCAAGAACCTTCTTCTCCAAAACCTTCTGTCAGAATGACTTGATTTTTGCTGCGGAACATTTTTGAGATAAGGTCTACCAAGTTTGTTTAAAGAATTGAGAAATACTGATGTTTTAATTTTTTTTATGACTTTTTGAATTTTTTAAAATTCCTGTTGGTTTATAATGGGACAAATTTCAAAGTGCTATAACTGGAAACAATTTAAGATATTGATAAATTTACTATTGGCAATAGATAGGAAGTCAGATATAGGCTTCAATTTGGTGCTGTGACCTCTGACTCTGAGTGACCTTGAAAGTTCAAACAAATATTGATTAATGTCCTTAAATATACCACTGGACTAGAGGACCCTTGGTCCTATTTATATTTCTTTCATTGTCTTTTTTTTTTTTCATGGTTCATTTCTGATTATTTTGTTTATTTTTATTTGATTATTTCATTCTAATAAAATAAGTTTTCAATCTTTCTTATTCTTTTGATTAACAACAAGAGGGGAAAAATGCCTGATTTTATGAAGCAAATCTGAAACTAAATTTACTGTTTGTGGTTTTATTGAAGAGATATCATTTATATAGTTTTTAATTTTAACAGCTCCATGTTAAAATACTAGAATATGAGCTGTTTAAAGAGATTACTTTGAGCTGTAATAGATTAGTATTGGGAGGTAATAGGTGACACGAGGCTGTGCTCTCATCAGAGGATTAAAAATCCACAAGTAATTTCTTCACCCTGTAGCCAATTAGAACTGTTTTTATTTTATTGTCTGTGTTTGATTGGACAATTTTCACTGGGTTGGAAAGTGGGCTTGAGTGAAATACCAGTGCATTTTGGTCTCCACAATGAACATAAAGCTGATGATTCACAAAAAGAAAACAAAGCCACAGGGGTCAAAAGTCTCCGACAAGTATTATCAGCAGACTGAAACACTAAAAATCTGACTGAACATGAATGTACACATTCTTGTACAACATATTAGTTTAGCACCAGTCACCATTGACCTACATACGTACAGACTAACTACGAATTTAAGAGGTTCATTAGTGACCACAGGTGCTCAGAAAGACAAAAATAATAACGTGTGTATTATAGATAAGGAATGTCTGTGAGCCAACTGAACTAACATTGGTTAGGATTATAAACTGTATATACTCAGTGGAAGGATATGTTGGCTTTTTAGAGCCAGAAGTGGCAATTTATGGATAATAGTACTAGCTTAATGGCATGGTAGAAACAAAAACCGTATCAGCATTATGAAACAAAGTTATTTTATAGATTTATTATTGGTACCTATTAACCACAACTACAGTAATGTTATCTGTTGTCTGTCAAAAATATTTTATTAAATAGCAGCAGATGTCATGTTTTTGTTGTTATTGTTTTGGTGATGAACAGAGGAACATTTTTATGTGTACCATTGGATCACCTATCACATAAAATGGATGAGACTAGAATGAGTCCTGGAAAAGAATTACCCTCCAAGTAGTTTTAGAGACAAGTTCTTGAAGTAGCATTTAGTGGTCATCAGTGGCATTACAGCTTTAAAAAGCTTCCACCATGTCTTCATTTTGGAACTGAGGTCCTGGCCCTTTGGTTACCATCTTACCTCTCACTGATTATATTAACACTGAGTTGTGAGGACAGGACAAGGACAAGTAGTCCTTTCTATGAACTTCTGTCTACAGAGTTACATGGCAAGTGCTAAAGCCTGACAGGCTTGGCAACATTATGCAAGGGGGTGGGGCTTAGCAAAAGATCAAATGGCATTTTTCTCTGTTTTACTGTCTTTCTTGTTTACATATACATATTATTCCATTTACACACCTGAAGGTCCTGTACTGACAATCCCGACATCTGCAGTGGAGGAACTTTCTCACTCATAGTGTGTTCTTTCTCCAGCTTCTTCTCCTCTTTTTCTTTTTCCAGCATCGCAGTTGCCGTTTTCAGCAGTTTGGTCTGAGCGGAGTCATGAAGGGAGGAAATGTTAACCTTCTGATAGTTGGGAATAATTATTGATCAGATGGCTTATTGTGTAGATAAGATGTAGAGGACAAAACCTTGAGAGTAAGTCTCCGGGATGCAGAAATCTTTGGCTTTTTCTACATAAAAAAGCACAAGACAATTTTTTTTTTTAGAAAGCAACATTTATATAAAGAAAAGGGACACACAGGTTCCAGTTTAACTTACCGATCTGTGGTGAACATATGAAAAGGACAGAGCGAAAAAGATAGTTAGAATCTACAGCGAATAAATCTGAAAATTGACCATAATTTATCAAATATTAAGTAGTAACTTACACTTCAGACATGACTGCAGACTTTTATCTGTTAAAGAATAATTACATTCAAACTGATTAAAATCCACATACACTTATATACTTTAGTTGTTTAAGTTGGAATAAGTGATTGTGGCACATAATGCTGGTGTACATGATGTACAATATCATCTAATAATAATAAAAAAAAACAACTCTTGCAAGGGTGTCAATGTCCATTATTTGTTGTTATTTTGGCTAAAATAATGCACCACAGATAGACACTGACATTGAAACCCATTCACTCAACTATGATTGAACATTTAGGTTTTGAAAAAAATTGTTGATCAGGAAATGCTGGTCAGTTGAAGCAGTGACCTTGATTTGGGGATTTAGCAGCTCTTCATGATTTATAAAAAAAAAATACAAACATAATTCATTGAATTTAATTAAATTAATTGCAACAGGTGAAAATCTACATACCTTCTTTGTGCAGAAAATCTGTCAAGGTTAGCAGACACTGTCTTTGAGTGTGAAGAAACTACAGATGATCAGATCAGATGTACCAGATGCTGCGTCCTTCTGTGAGTGGCTAACTAAAATAAACTCCAGTCAGTCTACTGTTTAACACTGCACCACTATGTGGAAGCCACCAGGACCAAGTTTCAGATTCTACCACTCTACCAGTGTACAAGTACAGGATGTAAAACATGGATTGCATTATGTCTAGGTTGTTTGTATTTAGTTTGTCTCATGTTTAGGTAAAAGTTGGGTATAAAAATGCTACATTTTGAAATATAAATGAAAAACAGCAGATGATTGGTCATGGTTGTTTATTCAGTATTACGCATACAGTATTATATGAAGTGAGACAGCACCACCACCTGTATGACACAAGCATTACACCACACAACAGCCACTAAACTTCATTCTGTCAGAACTGTTAAATGTATGTTACTGCACTTTATTACACATACGCAGAGGTTTATGAAGATAAAAAGCCTCTCTATATTCTTATACAATAATACATACAAAGTTTTCTCAACATCCTGAAACTGTTGTAAAGAGGAATAGAGATTAGACATCACTGAGCTAGATGTTTGCAAATGTAAGGTTTGCCAGGAGAAAAAAAACAACAACAACTGATGTGGTGCTAAAACGGCTTCGTCTCACATGAGTGTTTTCTTATTGCCCTGCATCAAACAGCTTCTTCCTGCCCTCCATCCCAGACATGGCCTCCACATTCTTACGCCAGTCGGTCACTTCCTCCCTCTGTGAAATACAGGTGAACAATGATATCTATTTTTTCCTAATATACTATATTTGCATAGTTGTTGCAACATGGCTGTTTCACAACATTAAACCAAAATGACAAAATAAGCACTAAATATTAAAATTGCACAAATTAATACATTTTGTGAAAAAGTTAACAAAAATGAACAAAAAGTGAAAAGTCCCAAAATGTATATAAAAATAAATGTGAACAAAATGTATTGTCTAGTTATTGTTTCTAATAAAACTAGGGATAAATAATGTTGATTGGTATCAGCAAAAAATGAATAACATAATCCTAAAATTACAAATAAACAAAAGTCACCAATCATGAACAAAAAAAAAAGATTGGCGGATAAACCAAAATAAACACCATATTTCAGAAACCAACAAAAATCAAACAAAGTAAATTAAACATACATGAAAAAATGAACACAAATGAATAAAATAATAAAAAAGAGCAAAAATTAACAGAGAATAACAAAAGTGAACAAAAAATGAACAACATAATTAAAACATGAACAAAAATCTATATAAATAAACATTATCAAAAATGATGGGTAGATAAACAAAAATGAACAAATGTCAGAAATGAACTAAAAATGAACATACATGATTCAATATTATATTAACAAAAATGATAACAAAATAGAAAAAAAAATGGATTGGTCACAAAGTGACCAATAAAATTAATAAAATCATCCAAAATAGTAAAAAAAAAAAAAAAAAAAAAAGAAGATGATTACCAAAAATATTGACGAAATGTCAATGTCAGACAAACGTTTACCTTTTCATCCTCTTTCTTCACTGTCTTCAGGTTGGCTTTGAAATCTGCCTTCATGAGTTTGGAGGTGTCACTGTAGGCACCTAACATGTCATCTGCTGTTTTCTTCACCCTCTTTAGGCTCGGCCTCTTTACTCCCTTAAGCTCAACGATCTTCTGAGTCAGTGACTGGATCTGTGCCACAAAGAAGCAGGTCAACACCCAAAAACATCTGTTGACCTCTTAACATCATCTCTCATTGCCTGATTCATATTAGCTTGACCTCTTTTTCATTTCTGGCTACTTTAACCTCCATATCATAACGTGCTTCATCTACAACATCGATCTTCCGATGCAAGTCTTTGCAGAGTTCCTGGAAACAACACAAACAGTCATGATAATGTCCCACCATGATACGATCCAACTGCCATGATCAGTGTCGACAGTACCTGGAGTTCCTGGACTGACAAACCTGACAGCTTCAGTGGAGGGAAGCTCTCATTCACAGCTCGTTCTTTCTCATGTTTCTTCTCTTCACTTTCAGCTACCAGTAAAGATGCTGCCTTCTTTAGCAGTTTAGACTTTAATAGAATGAAACTTTAATGAAGCGTTGATTTAATGGAGTTCTGTACATGTAGTGACTGTTGGTCAGGACGTACCTTCAGAAGCAGTCGGCGTGTAGCTGAATACTTAGGCTTCTTCTGTTATTAGAATAAGAAAAGTTTCTAGATCAAACATAGGCACTGATGCAAATTTTGATAAAGTGTTAAAATGGTAAAATGGTTTTAATAAATATTCCTTTAAACTCACCGGTCTTCAATAATACAGGGCATGAAAAGCAGGCCAAAAGAGTTATTTATATATACATATAGTATATAAATACACTGAATACAATTGGAGTTAATACTCACCCCTCAGACATGCCTGCAGCTTATAGCACCTTAGGGACAAATATGCTTTTATCATTTACTTTATACATCACTTACAAGACACAACATTTCTTATCAGAAGTAAACTGATGTCTGTCAGTATCACAGTTGTCTTTGTTCATGTGAAAGATGTATTTGCAAATTGTTATCTGTTAAATAAATTTGCTCAGACTTAACTGTCCTCAAGAGCTTTCAGATCTGTTTCATTGTCAAAAGCTCTGTCTGATCTCTCCTATTGTTTTCGAAGCTGACCAGGAGCCTGTTGGACAGCTATATTTGGCCACGTTGACCCAGCAGCTGCTGTGGCAGTCTTGGTGATTCCAGAGGAAGGTTGGCCAAACTACTCTCACACCATTATTTATGATAATTAGATTGCAGTTCTCAAATCCTAATCCTTCACATTTTACACTACTGTTTTCTACTATGTTAAACACCGTCATTTAGTTAGTTAGGTTAGTTGAGTTAGTTAGTTTAGTTCATAAAAAAGCATAAAATTCCACATTTGATGACACAAGTAAAAATAAGTAGGATAAAAATAAGTGGGAGCCACTGATAAGTCTGTAATCATGATATAAATTTCATCCAAGTCATTACACTATTTTTGTTCAAGACTAAAGTCTGATTTGTGATTAAAATGGAAGAAAACATAATTTTTTTTTTGTTTCAACCTTTTTTAAAATGATTAGAATATTTCAGAAATCTATATCCAAAACAATCACATTTAAAATGACAAAATAGAAGCTGTATTTAGAATATGCACGAGTAAAAACTAAGTAAACCCGCCAGAAAAACATAGTGTTATAAAAAATTTATATTTATGATAATTCTAGCTGATAATTAAGGAAAAAATATCATAATATAAAAATTATATTGTCGGTACAATAGTTACTGTTATGCTTTTATCAGACTGGCCTGACCACTGACCTACATAATGTTATATTTGCTTTTTCTTTTCTTTTTTTTTTTAAAAGAAATAAGCAAAAATGAACATAGATAGAAAAAATAAAATGAACAAGAATGAACCAAAAACATTACACAAATGAAAGAAATTTTCCAAAAAAAGAAGAGCAAAGATTCAAAGTATTTTTTTTAAATCAACAAAAAAGATCCTCATTATCATGAACTTGATAAACAAACATAAAATTCCACACTAGATGACCAAAGTAAAAGTAAGAAGAGTTCTGTGTCAACAACACTGAGAAACATGGGCCAAAATGTTATCATGATAAAAAGTTAATATGAGTTATTATATACTATTTTGTAAGTAGTACATCAATAGCATTATATCATAATTGCCTTAGACATATTTTTTCAGGTCAAAGTCAATGATGTAAGATGAAGCAGTAGTTTTAGGAGAGTAAAGTTACGCAGACATCACAATTCTGCTCAACATATATGACTTGGGCCATTGTGCTATGAGGCTAACAAATGGTTGTAGTAGATGGTTATTTGTGGTTTCAGTCTTTTTTTAATGTCCTGAGGTGTGTTTAATTATTCAGAAAGTGAAATAACATTACAATATGTCATTGAAACATTTTATATTTTATTTGACAGTGTAAAAAAAATACACCCTACAGGCAAAAATGATGTAATATAAAATTATATTAGGATAAATTATAGCTGTGAATCAAGGAAAAGTATCTTGCTATAATGTAAAAGTTTGTGTGATATATGTGATCTAACATTATTTCAGAATTGTTATTGTTGAGTGAGCCACGTGTCTGTCTTTTAGCCTCAAGTTTACACTCTGAACATCTTAAATAAACCTAACCAAACAGAAAGAGATGTCACTACTTGTTATGACACAGTATTATAACAATTAAAATTAAGACAGCCTGGCATCCAGCAGCACTTGGTTTTAGGAAGCCTGTTGCCTTGCCCTCCATTCAGATGGCTCTTGGTTTATAAGAACCAGCCGTCATCACTTCTGACCCCAGATTTTCAGCTGCAGTCCTGGGTCAGGCGCGTTTTTATCAGCAGCCAATAGTTTGGCAGGCCCTGCAAGCCTCAGATTACATTTCCTTGCTTAGAGCTTAAAGAGATAATCAAGAAGCTTGAGGTGTCGTAGAAGTCAAAGGTGGGAAGCTGTGTCCGAGGAGTTGTTTTAAGACTCTGACAAGTAGCGACATAGCAGGGATTACCTTATGTAAATGCCAAGCGCAGTATCTGTGTCAGAGGCACGTTGATATGCAGTCAGCATTAAAACTGAACTGACCAACACAAGGCAGTAAAAACTGACACCTTTACTCAAGAGAGAAGGTGGAAGAGGCCCCTTAAATAACCATCTGTAACAAGTAAGACTGTTTTGGTTTATTGTGTGGAACTTACCTTTAAAGTGAGGTCAGTCAGGAGGACCAGCAGGATCAGTGAGTCAGGAAAACAAAAAGCACTTTGCGATTATTAATGAAATGCATTCATAGCCTCATGTGAATGGCTGGCTAAAATAGCCCCTTGTCCACCTGACAATTACTGCATCATGTAACCTTTTCTGATTTGCCCTCAACCTGTGACACGTTTAATTCACGCGATTACATTTCCCAGGGACACATCTCACACATCGTTGTCCGACTGACAGCTGACCTCTGCCTTTGTAGCCCTCAGCTGCTCACTCACTGCTTCATTTCACCAAAAGTGAATATACCAACCCGATCACTTGTTGAAATATCGAGTTTTATTTATGAAACAGTATTTTTAATCTCAGGACAAACTGGTTTCAGCTGAGCTTTCAGTGAGCTTTAATGTGTCTCAGTACTACAAATCCTCCTAATTCTGCACATGTCACGAGCTGGGCTGTTTTAAAGAGTATTTTTACATTCAGTACTTGGATCAAAGTGCGACATAGTTGCAACTGCCACTCTAACACAAAACCCTCTACATCATCATCATCTATTCTGGTCAGACTTCAGTGCCACATGACTGCTGATCTGCCTGTCTTAGTGTTGTGTAAACTGAGCTCAACGTCCAGTAGGAGACAGTAACGCCAACACAAAGCAACAGGAATTAACACATAACCACAGCTGCATTTTTGTCCCATAGATGCTGAGCTCTATGGAGTAAGCAGCGGCTGTAGCTGAAGGTTCAGGGCTTTATTGTGCGCCCAATCCAGGACCGCCTGTTGGCTTTGAGTCGAGATCATCTGAACTCAAATCTACACTATCTGTTGTATTCGGGAGATATTACCTGGAGGTTGTAAGAGGTCAGAGTCAAACCAAAATGTGCTTTCAACAGGTTAGAAATTTTAAAGACATGATTTAAGTACTTAAAGCATCTCAAGAAATACATATTGATGTATCATTTTATCCAATCACTGAAATTTTCAAAACTTTCTGTCTTTGAATAAGAAATTTAGCACATTTGGCTGCTGCTGCTCCCTAGTGGTTAATTTGAGAGTTTTACATATTAAAGTTCAGGGCATCAGTAAAGAGAAATGGATGCCAGATAGGCTGAGTTTAACACTTATTACAAAACTTTAGGTGTGCGTAGTAGAATTTGAAGCTACTGCAGCTATAAACCACATTTACATCCTTCCTGTTAATTCAGATGTCACCGTCTGATAACACAAAGCAGGTCACATTGAAATTGACTCACACTGTGAAGCCTTCATCTGAACTGTTTCCTTTATACAGCGGACCTTCCCGAGATGTTACAATGGACCCGATTTCTTTTCTCTTTGTTTTCTTCACTGCTGGACTTAGAGTGTCATCTTCTCTCAGGATTCTGGACAAACGTCTGGACTGCAATCAGCCGGTGAGGATACAGACTAAACTCACAAATTCTCTATTTTGATGTTTCTTAAAGGCTAATCTTGTGTGTTTCTTTCAGGGTATTGACCACTGCAAAATAGGTAAGTGTTTTGTATACAAAATTTAGATATTTACATTACTGATCTGTGTGTAAACTATCAATGTTTATGTAAATTTCTGGTATATGTCAGGGTTTTCCCTTTCACTATAAGGCAGCACTTTGACATTTTAGGCATCACATTAAGTCAAATGAACGTGAAAACAATCCAGAGAGCATCAAATGTAACTAAATTGCTTTTTCTTGTGGACTTCTAAATCAAGTTTTTGTTATTAATAATTTTGGATGGAATTATCTCCTCTAACTTCTCAAACACAGATATGGTAATAATAATGGTAATGTCTAAAATTATGTTTGTTAATTATTAAACTCAGACAGCACAGAAGCCTTCTTCTGGGGAAATCCTGATCTCTGGTTTTCATTGTTTTCATCCTACAGATTACAGACTTTATGTAGTTTGTGAATCAAAATGTAATTTTTATCTAATCTTTGAGTGTTTTATTTGCCAGGAGGAACAAGTGCATGTGATAGATTTTACTCAAAAAATAACACATCCTTCTCCCATTCTGAGGTAACTGCTCAGACAAAGGCATATTTGTGCCATTACGTGATGCTCCTACTGATCCAGAGTGGGTACCTGAGCAGGTGGGCATCAGGATGGACAAACATGGATTTACTCCTGTTTTAAATGTGACTTGGAGTATAAAAGCAGACTGTAAGTTATGTTTCAATTATCTGCAGTCAAATGGTATTTAACACTGTTTTTAAAGTGATTCTATGTAGTATTGATATTCCAAACTCTCACCAGCAGGGGGAGTCTCATACCGGAATACTCTTATTACTACCAAAACCACAAACAAGTTAACACTTTGTATCCACTGACTGTATTAGTCACTGAATAAAGTATAACACTAAGTGTTTACTGTAGCATCAACTTCTCTTTTTCAAACTAAAACTCATACTTTCTGCTTATTTTAACAGTTGGTCAAAATAACACTGTCTTCCAATCCTCACTAGAAAAAAGAAGGACATTCCCAAACCTTTTATAGCCAAAGGCATCAGAGTTTGTCAAGTATAGTGGCACTCAGAGGGGAGTTTTGTGGGTTTGACAGATATTAACCTTTAACCTAAACTACTTCTGATCTGTTTTGAGACTTTTTGGGGAATAGTAAAAAAAAATTAAAAAATTTAAAAAAATCAAGTTTGCTCAGCCCACCCAAATGACTGTCTTGCCCACCTAATTGAAAGTTAAGGGAAAATAATTATCCAATAGAAACATATAACAGATGACCAGAGGTGGACAATCCCAGCTCCATAGAGTAAAAGTCCTGCCATGTATTTGTTCCAACCATTCACTGAACCAGCTCATTTGGATGAGCACAACTCCACATCCAGGTAGATGATGTGTGGAATCACCTGTGTTCAGTGAACAGGTAGAACCAATACACGGTAGGACTTTTACTCTATGGAGCTGGGATTGTCCACCCCTGCAGATGACACTACTATTGGGTCTTGTTTGTGATTGGATGGGCAGCCTACAGCCCACCCTATTCCATCAGTGTATGGTTGTCATGTTGTTCTGCATTCCATAAGCACTTCATTCACTCATACTACGGCTTATTGTCTGCTGTCCATTTCTGAGGTACAGGGAAATAAATGACCCTCCTCGGTCTCTCGTGCACCTGTTGAGGTCACTGCTGCACCTGTTGGTGTTTCTGTTGGAATTTCACTATGTCTGTGAACTTTTCACTTGCTTTTGGGTTGAGCACCATCTCTGGGCTCCTGCAAAGCAGTGGGCCCAGCGCAGCCACATCAGGTTATGTACTGCATGCATACACTGACTAAAGCACTGCCTAAAACACACATTGGGCAACACAACACCAGTAAAAGACATGGTCTCTCAATTGCTGCCCAACGCAGGGGCAAAAACAGAGTGACTGTCACTAAATTCTATAAATTATTATAATAATTTTGTCATGTTGGTTTATATGTATATAGTTCTACTGCCATTTGAGTCTAAAGTTCAGGGTTTTAGATGGGAAAAGAAAGATTTGTTGTTTCTTTTGTCATTTGTCATTTTTCAGTCACTTTTCACTTTTCAATTTTCAATGTAAATTTGAACAACAATAGACTCCCTTTTTTTTCATATAAATTCTGGCCACAGTGAGAATAATTAATTTTCTTAATATTCAGTATTCATTCTTTTGTTTTTCAAGCTCATCCAATGAAAAGAAATTTGCATGAAGGACTTTTAAAATATTTTTTTGTTTTATATTAAAAATTAAATAAACTCAGGTGAGCTGCCCAACAGTTGAATTTTTCTTTGGGGATAAGTTAAAGTGATTTCTATTCTTAAATAAACCCCCAAACCACTTGTTTTCAGTGCCGTCAGGACTGCAATTTAGCCTTTCGGCCACTATTTGGCTTTGCTATTATCTGTACAAACCAACTAAGTTGCCCACCTGTTATTTCAACCAGCCCACCCTAATATGGCAAGCTACCAGCCTTGCATAAACAGGTATAGAAAGCCTGAAGGAGACGCTGTTAGAGAGTGAAGTGTGTCCCTGCTTGTGGGGAGTAGGCTGGTGTGACTGGTTCCCAGTACCCAGGGGCTGAGCTGTACTTTCTGTTGTTGATATCTGAGTTCTGTCGAGCTGTTTTCATCAGTTAGGGATTTTTTTTGTTTTGTTTTTTTGTTTTTTTTTTGGGGGGGGGTTGCACTAACATAGCCCTCATGGCTATGTACCTTGGACGATCACTATAAATAAATATACCATGGTGAAGATCATTCCAGCCTCCTGGTGTACTTCCTCCTCTACTCAGCCAATTGTCACAGTCACTTTCTTTGATTCTAAAATTTGTTTCTTAGTGGTTCTCATCCTATCTGATCAGTTTCTGACATTTTAGTCAAAGTGCTATGTGGTGTTAGTTTTGTTCACCATGGGATGCCGGCAGAATGATTCACTCCTCCCTTTAGTGGTCACATTAATTCCCTGGCCCATCAGTGTAAATAAATTGAGTTCATATTTCTACAATACATTGGCAGAACTTCAGGTGTTTATTTTAAACATTCTAATGATAATATATTACATATTCTGTTTAAAGTGTTTTTCTTTTAAATTGCATTAAAATAATAAACTTTTTTTTTTTTTTTTTTTTTTTACAGCAGGTGTAGAAGTCCTTCAAGGATCTCAGATTATTATTGTGGATAAAAGTACAAATCAAAGTATGTGTGTGCAGTATTCCTACAGTATCAACCAACAAATAAATCCAAATAGAGGCAAAGTAAGACTGGATCATATTTGCTGTATGTTAACTGATATAAATTCTGCATTCACTTATTTTCTAATGAGACAGCTGTTTTTCTCATTTACCAGTGGACCTTTTCACTGGGTGGTGTGGTGGTACATCCTGAACGTACATATACAGTGTCGGTTTTAAATTTACCACAACCTGACCTTAAAGATCAGACGAACCAAAAGTATATCACCATCCCTGGTAGGTTCACTGAGTTTTCTCCTTTTTCTGTGTTTTTTGTGTTTCTTGCATTTGCAAGTTCATTTTAAGTATAACATTATTTCACGTATGTTTTATGTCCATGTTGTCTTCAGATTTGATTATTTTCTGTGCTTGTAATAAAAATTTCCCTGGTATTACCATGGTCCTGTTATATTATCATCTTTGTTAACATATGTTTTAGAGATTCTTTGAGTGTATCTAACTTATGTATTATCTATTTACCTCTATCACCAGGATGTAATGACAAGAAACTCCAAAAAGCTCAGATATGTCTGGAAAATGGTGATGATCCTCATTTTATTTATTTTTTTTTTAAAACTGAGAGTCTATGAAACTCAGGACCAGGTAGACATTGCTGTCATGAATGTTTTGTTTTTACAGGGAGTCTCTGGGAGCATCAGATGACCAGTGATTTGTCACATAATTGGAGATACAAGACGTTGTCCATCGTCATTGGTTTTAATACAGCAGAATATTCAGAGAAATATCAAGTCTCTGTAACTAGCCCTGGTGTCTTTTACTCAAAGAATGTCTTGAAGGTAATGACTCATTATTTCATAGATAGTGTCATGTCTAATTGTGATATTTGCTGCTTGTTGTCTTCTGTTATAGTGTACATATGGTTCAATGAATCGTCTTTGTTTCTATTCACAAAAAGGAAAACAGAACGTCACTGAATGTGACCTTTGAGTTGAGTTTGTCAGAGCTTTTCCAGTGTGAATTTGTGTTAAAGGTGAGTTTTACTTTGTCCTTAGAGTCTCTACAGTAAGATAAGCCACAGATACAGAATCACTCCTCTGGTTTTTGTTTATTTAATAGATTCAGCCATATTTTATACAATGCAAGAATGATTGTCGGTGTGCTGAAAAATACATTGAATACGACTCATGTTGTACGTATGAATTTTTTTTTACGCATTTATATTAATTTTTACAACATACAGTGATCATAATCATACACTTAACATTTTTTATAAATACTATATGAAAAAATGAACTTGTTTTGTCTCATTAGATTATAAGCCACGGACATTATTTGTAAAGGCAGCCATAGGACTGATCATAACTGGTGGTTGTCTTGTCTATCTCATGTGGAGGGAATATCTTAAAGGTATGGTTTAATGCTAATGATCAATATCACCCAAACATTACAACAAGAATAGAAAATGAATGACTTTTCTCCCAGGTCCTGTGAAGACATCATCATCTGCTGCCAAAGAAGAGCCAGAAGGCATTCAAGTGCAAAACAGAAGAAAAATCCTCATCATCTACTCCCTCGACCACCCTTTGTACAAAAACATTGTTCTCAAGCTTTGTGCTTTTCTGATCAATAAGTGTGGGACTGAGGTGGTCCTGGATCTTCTGGACTCTACCAGACTGGGAATAATGGGCAGCATCCAGTGGCTGGACTGGCACAGAGAGCAAATAGAAAACTCTTCAAATAAGATTCTAATCTTGTGCTCACAAGGAGTTCAAGCCAAATGGAAAGCGATGTGTGGTGGGAAACAAGTCCTACTGAGAGAAGATGCTTGTTCATCAATGGGGGATATGCTCATTCCAGCTCTCTGCCTCATGGTCCCCCATTTCGTCAGATCTGCCTCCTTTGAAAAGTATATAGTGGCTTACTTTGATGATGTTTGCTCCGAAGAAGACGTTCCCCCACCTTTCAACATCACAGTGCGTTATAAGTTGATGAAACAATTCGAGGAGCTGTTCTTCAGAATCTTAGATGCTGAAAAACATGAACCAGGAAAAATAAATCATATTGAGGGGATTTCAGAGGAGAACTATTACCACTGCCCCTCAGGGAAAGCCTTACAGGAGGCGATAGAGGCTTTCCGTGCTTATCAACTAGAGCATCCACAGTGGTTTGAGGAGGAACTGCTTGAAAGTTCAGAGCTGGACGTGATATGAAGAGAGTTCTGCTGGGCTCCAGTGAACCAAAAACAATCTCAAACCCTCTGACATATTCTGCACATGCCTTAACACAAATGATCAGGGATAAAAAGACAACAGACAATGCAATTTATTGAGTTTAATCCTTGAATGTTGCATCTAGTGACAAAACTGATACTAAACTAAAACAGAACCAAGTTGTTGTATATCAGGTAAATGTGGAAAACTTGGACTTGTGCAGTATTATCTCTGTGCTAAGATGCAAACTGGACTGGTTTCATATTAGCTGGAAACAGTTCCAGGTTAGTTTAAACCTCTAGATCTGTGGTTGATGCTTGTAGACTGTGTAAACATTGTGTGGGTCAAAGTTCAACTTTCTGGGCAAAGTTTCTGGCATTTTTGTATCAGTGGAGACGGTAAGCACAAAAATCTGCATGTTTGGGTACTTTTTTCAAATGTATAGGGTAAATATAATGTTACATGTCTTCCAAAACATTGTATTGCATCTTGTTTAAATATGGTTATTGTAAAATGGTATCTGTTGTAGATAAATGCAGTGTTTTTATGTCACTATTATTAATAGTTCAAATACTCAGTCATTCACAAACATATACATTAAATATTGTCTTCAAATATTGTCATGCTGTTTACTGAAATGCTTATCGATCTGGACACACAGTATACATCAGTGTTAGTTCTTTATGCTTAAATTAAGTGAAGCAGGAAAAAGAAAACTATACAAGCCCCAGCTCTGGAATTTAGGGTTTGAGTGGCCCCCAGAAGGGGAGGGTGGTGGGAATTTGTCCCAGAAAACAGGAGCAAAGAAAATTCCCACAATGGCTGAATAGGACTTGAGGCTTGCAGTGACGGAAAACACACAGCAGGGTGTGATGCAACCAGGGAGACTAACTTATTTTTCCAACAAAAAACAGAGGTAATGTTGTGAACTATTTTAACTATGACAAGCTCTGGATAATTCTTTTAGTCCTTTAGACACAACTAAAGCTAGATCACACTGTTATTTTTTCTTTTTTTTTTTGCAAATAGAAGAGCTTCTCTGAACTAAACTCAAAGACTGAAGAATATAATAAAATTGCATTGTCTCCAGTATTGTTTTGTAAAACCATGAGCATTAGATCTAAGTTGAGACAACATTATGCTTTTTTCATTGTTATGCAACTTAAAAGTGGAAAGCAGATGGATAGAAGTGGTATCAGTGGTTACTAAGTAATTTTCTTTTTTACTGTATCCAGTGCTTACAAAGAGTTTTCTTCAGCTTTCCAGCCATTCAGTTAAAGCCCAGACAGTCACAAACAAAAATGTTAAAACGTTGAATATCTACATACCAATTCCTAATACATATTACTGTCCTTGAGCCTAAAGGATACTGCAGGGAGGACTAAAGTCTATATACAACAATGTTCTAAGCACTAAGATGTCTGAATTTTTTCAGATTTTCCTTTAAAACCTGACCTAAGAATGCTGAAGAGAGCCTCTATCTTCATCCTGAGAAGAGGAATTGCAACATACTACAGCAGATTTTGCAAAAATGGTAAAATGTGTTATTTAATGAAAGCATTAAGGTTAGGTTCCATTTACATTATTAGCCTTGTTGCTTAGTTCAGATTTGTTGCTGCTCCATTCACACATATGTTGCAATTTTCTGTATTTCATAGTATTTGAATGAGGCCCCACAGTATAAATCTCAATCTTGTGAAATGAAAATCATTTTGATTCAATCTGGCTGTTTGGTGTGAGATTCAGTTCATCTATAAAAGTGTCCCAATCAAAAGGATGTGATTCCATGTGACTTGAAAACAAATCAAAACAAAAAGATGAGATTTTGTCCACTTTTGCCCACACTGTGAATTTAACTCAAACATTTAAATGTCACACAATACTGTATATATGCATAATGGTAATAATGATAATAGTTATGAGTTACTGTCAGTTCACAATTTCTTATTTCTTAGACAGTGTCTTCAGAGTTCATCCATCTGTATCACTGGCTCTGGCAGAGAACAGACCAGTGGTTGCACTTGAAAGCACAATCATCACTCATGGCATGCCCTATCCACACAACCTAAGGTATCCACATGACCCTCAGAAAATGTTAATATTTGTTTTAACAATTGACAGTAACAGCTGGTATATTTCTGCAGCACAGCCAGGGAAGTGGAGGCCATTGTGCAGGCTGAAGGAGCCACTCCGGCCACTGTGGGAGTTATTGAGGGCAAAGTTCATGTTGGTCTGTCATCAGAGGAGCTTGACCACCTTGCCCGCTGCAGCACATCTGTAAAAGTGTCCCGAAGAGATTTGCCTTATGTTGTTAGCCAAGTGAGGCTGCATTACACACACTGATGTTTGTTTCCTGTGTTTAATATTTGCATGATGCCATGTGTCATTTATGTTTCTACGGCGTGTACTTCTTTTAGGTGCTTTCAGGGGGAACGACTGTTTCAGCCACTATGATAGCAGCACATCAGGCTGGCATCCCTGTGTTTGTCACAGGGGGGATTGGGGGAGTCCACAGAGATGGAGAGAACAGTAAGCAGGAAATAAAAACACAAACTGATCACATCTTACTCTGTATGTTTAAACTAATCACAGAGTTTTAATGCAATTGTACATGAAGTCATCAGGTGAATAATCTTTTCATGTTAACATCCACCTGATACAGCTGAAGCCACATGACCAGAGTTTGTCCATCTCTGAGTATTAAAATACAGGTTTACAATGGTTTTGAAGGATAACACTGAACCACATGATTCTTCCAGGTCTGGATATCAGTGCAGATCTGACAGAGCTGGGCAGGACTCCCATTGCTGTGGTCTCTGCTGGTGTGAAATCTATCCTGGACATTGGTCGCACCCTAGAGTTCCTTGTAATTCTGACTACCTTTATTTTTCATAAAATGACAATAAGACACCAGATCTAATACTTACTGCAATTCACATATTAGCAAGTATATGATCCAGCAAAATGCCTTTAAGAAATACATTGTGTATAATAATGCTTCATAATTATTGATTCTTTATTGATTATTGTAACTTTATTCTTTTACAACTTAAATTAGGAGACACAAGGAGTCTGCGTTGCCACTTATGGAGCCTCAAAGAATTTTCCAGCTTTCTTTTCTCCACAAAGTGGATTCACTTCCCCGTACAATGTATGGAACCCTGAGGAGGCAGCAAAACTTATTGGTATAAAAATATCTTAGATCCTTCAAACTTTAAAGACCTAAAATGATTTTTGTGCCAACTTGCAAATGAATTTTTCTCTAGATTACATTTTTCCAAATCAATTTATCCCCATTTATTGTAATATTGTTGTATGCATGTTGTGTTTTTCAGTGAAAATCTGGTATTTTCTAATTTACTGATTCATAAAACCTCAGAGAATCAGAAATTCAAAGGTTATTATATCAAGACAGATAAAACTGGGGAAAAAGTGACTTCTTCAACAAAATATAACTGAACATAAAAACAAGTGTTAACAGTCACTGTCATTTGTCAAACTACTTGAATTTAGAGGTGACTCAATGTTGCAGTAGATGGTGGTGTTTCCATGTTCACTATGGAGCATCTGAACATCTTATCTGATGACAAATAAAAAGCTGAGAAACTGCATTTTACCTTAATTATTAAAATTATTAGATTTTAGAGTATCAAAATGTATTAAATGTTTTGGATCAGTAGAAGCTTTTGGTCACTTGGTGCCTGTTTGGGTCTTTGAGGTTCTTTAAGGGTTAAAATAACCTTTCATCACTTAATTCTTATAAAGCAACATGTTTAAAACTACCTCTTTTTCACATTACCTGTTGTAAATGTTGTATTTTCAAGCGAGTGCTCTGCCACTGGGTCTCCAAAGTGGTGTCCTGATAGCTGTGCCCATCCCAGAGGAGCATGCAGCCATGGGCCTGCAGATAGAGGAGGCCATACAGACTGCAGTGGCAGAAGCAAGGTACAGAAAATCTTGTGAAACATTCTGAGAATTATTAGCTTTTTTCAGGTTTCTTTTTTAATTTATTTCTTCCTGGTGTTTCAATAGTTGCTTGATGATATCTCTGGAGGTTGTTGTGGTTGTAGAAGCAGCAGCAGCAGCAGCAGCATCTACTGGGGAAAAGGACAGGAAAAGGATAAAGACTGACTTTCTATTCTCTTTTTGATTTCCTTAGTGATAAAGGTATCACAGGAAGAGATGTGACGCCATTCATTCTTCAAAAGGTCAATGATCTGACTAAAGGAAAGTCCCTTCAGGCCAGTATCCTTCTGAAATTGGTACACATTATTAGTGTCAAATTCTCAAATCAGTCATTAAAACAAATTAGACGAAAAATATATTATTTCTGAGGTTTCAGTTACAATACATCATACTGCCCTTAACCTGCCATGTTTCTAGACATAGCACTCATTCATAACAATGCTAAAGTTGGCAGCCAGATAGCTTGTGCGCTGTCAAAACTCAGGAATAAGAAGGAGTCAAGAAACACAGCTCAGTGTGTGCAAAAACTCACACCAGATTCAAAATCAGAAATTGTGAGTACAAACATGTGATTTTTCCTCTGTTTTTGAGAAGTTAAATGTTTGTCCAACAAAGAACATGATGCTGTCATTTCACAGGTTGTTGTAGGAGGAATAAATGTGGATTTTATAGCTAAAGGAAAAACAAGATCTCTTCATGTAAGTTTAACTTAAATCATGCATTTATTCACGAAATTTCAACTCAAAAAGTTGTAATGACTTTGTGGATATTTGTTTTGTCTTACAGTTTGGACAGACCAATCCAGGAAGTGTTTGTCAGTCTTTTGGGGGTGTGGGGCGGAACATTGCAGGTTGTTTTTTGTTTGTTTGTTTGTTTGTTTGTTT
>JAQQZY010000024.1:29768484-29797494 GCA_030068375.1 Ostorhinchus rueppellii | reverse complement strand
ACCGGAGTACCCGGAGAAAACCCACGCAGACACGGGGAGAACATGCAAACTCCACACAGAAAGGTCCCAAGGTCCCATCCGGGAATCGAACCCTTCTTGTTGTGAGGCACGAGTGCTAACCACCGTGCACCACCGTGTCGCCCCGGAAATCCCATAAATAAATAAATACAAATTATTTGGAAAATGTATCTGAAAAAACTGTTGCATTATACAGTTTCCAATCAAGACAATTGTTTAATATATTGAAAGCTAAAACTTTCACTTTCTTGGGTCTCAAGAGGATATAGGACTTACATACTGTGGCTTGTTAATAATATTTGATGTCATGAATCTTTCTTTCTGTCTTTTTCAGATTCATATAACTCAAGGAATTCCTTCAAGATGAAAATTAAATAGAGACTAAATAAAACCAGTAAATTTCTCAGTATGAAACTTTGCACTTGTAAAACTAAGGAAAACTAAAAACCATACTGGAAAAAATAAATAAATATAACGTCTAAGGGAAATGTCAAAACTATAACAACTCTGATTTGATTATACAAAGGTCTACATATGTACAAAACCCATGCCCTGATCTTCCATCTCTCTGCAGTCTGGCAGGTGCACTGATAACGGGGATCCTCCAGGGCCGAGACACAGACAGCTGTGTCCAGATGGGACTCCTGGCTGCACGTCTGTCCCTTGCCTCGCCACACCCCATCAACCCCACACTCACTTTAGACTCTGTGGATCCTGACAAAAACCACACCCACTGCTGGCCCAAGCCTCAATTCATGTGGATTGATTAAAAATGTTTTTATGATGTGAAATATGCTAATGAAATATGTTACAGAACATAATTAAACAAATATATTACACACTTTTATAATTTTAATTATTTCAAAGATTACATTTTCATATTATTCTACATAAATTACGCAAAATAGATGAATGAACCACTTTTTGTGAACTTTGTGAGTCCTGATTCAGGCTTCACAATTTATTAAATACTACAACGAGGGACTTCTGGAGTGTTTTAAGTCCTTGGGAGGAAAAAGTGAATGTTATTAAGTTAATTTGTCCAAATTCACTCATAATGTTTGTCATATTTTTGAATGAAATTAATATTTTTTGTTCAATGAAAAAAAAAACCAGTAGCAACTAGGTTTGGCTATTTGTTAATAATATTCATCATCAAAAGTATTCAAGGAAAAAATCTTTTTAAATAGATTGTAAAAAGTTCTGTTTTCCCTCCTCTATTAGTATACCAAAAATGTACTTAGAGCCTGTGCAAAAACAGCTTTGGAAATGATTATTTTGTACACAAATAGAATAATTACATTTTTGACACAATTTAAATGGGATTCTTAGAGCTTCAAATCAGGCAAAAATGTGGAGGTATTTCGTTACAAATAATCTGTTTTTAAAATGATAACATGGGACTTGTAATTGTTTCTAAAATCGTGGACCAGAATCCGCACTCACTTCGAACTTCAATACCCAGTGGGCGTCTGTCCCTGTGCGCAGCCTCAGTTGCAGTGAATACTTGCCCCATTCCCTCCTCCCTACTTTAATGCTAGCTAAGATGGTGGTTTGAGCGTAAATTGTCTTCACAATACCAAGAAAAAAAAGGGGCAAACACCTTTATAGCCTTTCAATTACAACAGAGCAACACACCTGCGGTTATCTTAAGTGACCGTTTATAGAGAATTTGACATTTCAGACACATTGGCTCGCAGTCCCCGCCCAATTTGGTGTGACTCCCTTGGAGTGGAATCCTAAGCTAAATACGGACAGGGTAAGTAACACTGACGGTAGCCAAGTTGCTAACTGGGCTAGCTTGATTCCTGTCTTGCTCAATAAATAAAAGACTTATGTGTCAATAACGTTTTTGAAGACTGACACTGGAGTGTTATCAAGTTTAATAGATCGGTGTTCATTTAATCTCCATGTCATGAGATCAATGTCAGTGGTTTACAGTGCTGACAACTTGCTCTGGGTCCCTGTTAGCTTGTGTAGGCCGCGTCGAAAGCTTGGCTCCAAAAGCTCCGTACATTTTGATGACAATGTAGCATGTTAGCTACGTCAAATGCTAACCATTAGCATGAACCAAACTGTCAGTTAGTATGATCATGTAAGCGTCACATTATGGCATACATTTTCCATATTTAACGTCTATGTCACAGTGATATTCAGCTACATGTGTTGTGTTTTTACGATTACTGCCGCTCATGGATGCTATAATTTCTTATACCGGCTTCTTCTTCCAATTCTCGGCTAATGTTAGCTTAGCCTAACGTTAGTCAAATAACATCTGTCATAATGTACAATCCAGGAGACATAGAAGCTAAAGTTACCAATCTGGCTAACTAGATATTTAGTATACACGGTTTTAACAATCAGCTCCTATCTGTAACTGCGACAGTAAAGGTTTGGATCTCTAAATGTTACGTGTCGCTTTCTTAGCAAATATGCTGCGAAGCGTTTGACATGTTTCCATTTCCTTGTCACTTTTTTATTCAGCTTTACATTATCGGTTCTTGTCAATCTGGGCTTGTCATTGACTTGGCCTTCTGGCAGTCGTGTTGTCACAGATGCAGGTGTGCTGCTGAACACAAATGTATTTATCATTTCTATCTAATTTTACATTTGCCTTCCATTGGTTTTTAACGTTCGTCATGTAGTTGTATCTAGTACTCTACAGTCAACCCACAAAACGTACCACAACATATCTACATCACGTAGCATCACGACTGCTTTTTGGCTGGATTTTTAATGACTTATCGTGATTCCTTTGCAAATTGAAAGTATGAGGCTAATACTAGTCATTCTGTCAGGTCAAGTTCCTTCATGAGCAGGTTTCTTGATGAAACTGTTAGACATTAATTCTCCTTTACAGTTTTGTGTAGGTAATTAACAGAAAGCTATAATACATCATCATTAATAATTCTAATCGAAACACACTGTCTTGGCTGATGTATGCCCATGAAATATTTTGGCTCTTAACAACAACAACAATAATAATAATATTGATGATGATGATTTTGGATTTAATTTCTATAGCGCTTTTCATGCTTTTGATCCATTATTCATTCACTTGCACATTCTCACACTGGTGGTGGTAAGCTACATCTCTAATTGTATATTTAAGTAGAAATTGAATTAGGGCTGGATAACAAAATAACAATAATGATTCTAAATATGATTTGATTTTATATCGCCATGGTTGTTTTTGTATGTTGTGATCATTTCCACAGATATCATTGGCTTTGATTATTGCAACACAGTTGCTTGTTGCAATAGTTTAGAAACACAGAATATTTTAATAACAAGTAAACATTTGATCATTTGAATTGTTTCAAAAATTGTGCCACCAGATTCACACCATCACCACCCATCTGTTTTGATTTTTTTTTTCTGTTTTAATTGATCCATCCAAAAAATAATCTTTAACATAAAAACAATAGTGATTTGACATTTATTATGATAGTAATCTTTATCAACTGATATGAACATTTTTGACATAATATTTGTGCTGACATTGCCCATCTCTAATCTGAATGAGTAGTTAAAGGGATAGGGAAATCGCTAATGAAAATAATCAAAGGTTGTTGTAAGTGATAATTTTGTCAGTGTTTTGTCTTTGGCATTAAACACCTTTTGTTCAGTTACTGCTTCCAGAATGAGCATTAAGTTGAGCTGTTTCCTCATGTTGTAGTGGAGCCACCATGTTCAGTACTTGTATGCTTCATAGCACTGTGTTCTATGACCAGCTTCAACACTCACCCGTGCCACGCCATAGGATGTCCCACAGCCCTGAAATGAAGGACGACCCCATGGAATGCCCTCTGTGCATGGAGCCGCTGGAGATTGATGACGTCAACTTCTTCCCTTGCACTTGTGGCTATCAGATCTGCCGCTTCTGTTGGCACCGCATCCGCACAGACGAGAACGGCCTCTGTCCTGCCTGCCGAAAGGTGATTAAAAAGATACTATGAACAGTATAGTATTTGATTTTGAGTTTTGGCGATGGGTGTGCAGTGAGGAGGTGATGGGTTTTGCGAAGCAGCAAAGATGATGTTCATTGTTGAGGCCTTAAAGACCCATTACTCTTTGGATGATTGTTCTAAATGTTGGCAGTCTCAGGTTTTAACTAAATTGATTTTGTTTTTCTGTAGCCGTACCCAGAGGACCCCGCTGTTTATAAGCCTCTGTCACAAGAGGAGATTCAAAGGATAAAGAATGAAAAGAAGCAGAAACAAAATGAGAAAAAGCAGAAGGTGACAGAAAACCGCAAGCATCTGGCCAGTGTCCGAGTGGTCCAGAGAAACCTGGTGTTTGTGGTCGGGCTCTCACAGCGACTTGCTGACCCAGAGGTGAGCACAGTTTTCAGTCAAGTTCCTTGGTTTGCCTATAATACTGTATTACTGTACTGTACTGTAAAACTCTTGGTATTTTGATTTTAAAAAATTAGGTATTGGCTCTGGGCACTGAAGGCAATACACGTTTGCAGTTACAGTTTATCAAAGAAGGAATTAAACATATTCTGGAGGATTTTGAAACTGCCCACGGAATCATTTTATGTTTGTATGTTTTTGGGAGTCTTGTAGAAAAGAATCAAAACTTTGTAATAAGTGCCCTTTTCACAATTGTGCTTTCATTGTACTCACAGGTCCTAAAAAGACCAGAATATTTTGGGAGGTTTGGGAAAATTCATAAAGTGGTCATCAACAACAGCACATCTTATGCAGGTTCACAGGTGAGAAATTAAATTAATTCCAGAATAAGCCACTTTAAGATCAGTTTGATTTTCAGGTTCTTCTAAACAATTTGTTTACCTAAGTGTTGTTGTTCTGTAGGGGCCTAGTGCCAGCGCTTATGTCACCTACATTCGCTCTGAAGATGCTCTTAGAGCAATACAGTGTGTAAACAATGTGGTGGTTGATGGCAGAACACTCAAGGTGGGTGCGTTAAATAAAACATTATTTGATTAATGTAGAGGAATCCCACAATGCTTTTTGGTTAAGTTTTCTCTACATATGATGTGGAGATGGGTTTAATATTTTTGTTTGTGTTGGTACCTTGTAACATTTATCTTGTTGCACTAAATGTTTGTGTACTTTTTCTTCAATCTTTAATGTAACAGGCTTCCTTAGGAACAACAAAGTACTGCAGTTACTTTCTCAAAAGTATGCAGTGTCCCAAACCTGATTGTATGTATCTACATGAGCTGGGGGATGAAGCAGCTAGCTTTACTAAAGAGGAGATGCAGGTACAAGTTTTTTTTTTTCTGCTTCTTTCTACAGTCTTCTTTCTACAGTCTAAATGGATGGTGCAGAAGCTTTGATGTTTGCTTCATCTGGGTGTTTTTTGTTTAGGCGGGGAAACATCAAGAGTACGAGCAGAAACTGCTGCAAGACCTCTATAAAATTAACCCTAGCTTTCTACAACCTCCGGCATGTGGAACAGAGAAGACAAAGAGTAAATCCAACTCCACACAGAGGTTATTTTACTACGCATTATTTCCTTTATTCCTACTGTTGTCATTGTTTATACAGCCAATGTGATTTATGTTTTGTTTTTCTCATGTACGGCAACAGAACCAATAATAGCAATGGTAAAGATGGGTGGCCAACGCTGTCGGGGCATAACAAACTGGCCAATGGGCTTTCAGAGGACCGCAAGTCTCCTCCGCTGCTAGATTATCTAGACCAAGAAGTTATTACTTCAGATGGACTAGAAACAGAACTGGGTCCTGGCCAGCGTACTGCTCTGTCCCCTTTCTCTTCTAACTGTGACAGTAACAGGTAAATGTAAATGATGCATCAGCATTTGGGTGAAAATATCCTCAAATAACAGCCATTTATTCCAATATTTGTACATTTTTCTTTGTCTATCTACAGTCCCAGTGACAAACCTCCAGAATCGATTGGTATGGTGAATGGAGAGACTTTACAACAGGTCGGAAGATATCCCTTCCTCTTATTTTGGTCCCATTGACAGTTAATGAAGGTAAAGTCATAAATTATGTGCTTTTCTTTCTCTCAATTTCCAGATACCCACCAGTGACTCCCCCTCCCCCCCTCCTGGTTTAACAAAACCCAGTCTAGTGGTGCCCATCAGCGTCTCAGACCTCACAGCCCGTTCACCCTTTGAGGGTGCAGCAGCTGAGTCCCAGTCACTCTTTTCAGACAACAGTAATTTCAGACATCCTAACCCCCTCCCTGCTGGCCTTCCACCGTTCCCCAGCTCACCTCGGGGCAGTTCCGACTGGCCCATGACCCCTGAACCACAGAGCCTCTTCACATCAGGTACAGTTTCCCCTTAAATACTTAATTTATATTTGTTGAAAACTAAGCAAGAGCAGATTGCTGCATCTGTTTGATCTGACTGCATCATGTGTTAGATTTGTTTTCTCTATGGCCATCTGAATTATACACCTTAATATTGACTGTAAAAGGGTTGCAAAAGAAGCAAAACTCAATAATTTTTTGTAGCACTTCTTTACATTTAAAATTGTTTTGAATTTTGGAATTACTTAAACTTAGTCATATGTGTTGATAAGGACTTAAACATTTTATGGTGTTTTGTGGTAAATAAATTGGCTTAGAAATCTAAGTTATTAGTCATGTGTAAAATGTGTGACACAGTGACTCAGCGGTATTAATAAGAACCTAATTTTAGAAGATCCCTCTGCACTTGCACACACATTTTTCAGAACAATAATACTGGAAAGAAGTTTAGACAGTTTATCATAAAATGCCTTCAGTCATTCATAGGAAAGTACTGCCATTTGTCTTTCAGTTTCTTATCGTCTCGTCTTTTGTCTTCTTTCAGACACAATACCAGTGTCTTCTTCCACAGATTGGCAGGCAGCCTTTGGCTTCGGCTCATCCAGCAAACAGCAGGATGATGACCTAGGCTTCGATCCCTTCGATGTCACCCGCAAGGCCTTGGCCGACCTCATAGAGAAGGAGCTGTCGGTGCAGGATCCCTGCCCCTCATCCCCAGGGCCCCTCTCCCAGGGGAGTAACCATGGCCCTAGCCTGCCACCCCTCAACCCTAACCCCAGCGCCTCACATCACTTCCCCAGCGGCCTGCCGCGTGTTCCCCAGCTCCACCACAGAGCCATCTACAGCTCCTTCAGCTTCCCCGGTAGTCAGAACAGCCAGGCCAGTCAGCAGCAGCCAGCTGCCAGACACCCCTGGATGGGGGTCCCCACACGGAATAACCTCACACACTTGAACCACTCAGCCAGTGCTGCCTCACACAGTAATTTCCTGGACCTGAATCTGCCCCCTCAGCACAATACAGGCCTGGGAGGGATCCCCATCTCAGGTACCAGACACCTGGGTCACTGTTGCACCTTTTTATGTCCTGTGGAGACACTAAAACAGAGCTGATGTTTCACATAATGAAATGCCACCAAATGTTCCCTGCTACAGAAGCATTGTAGTTGTGTTTTCAGCAGCTGACTTCTGGAAAGCAAAAATACTGTTGCTTTCTTTTCAGTGGGCCACTGAACCTCTTGCCTCTTTCAACTGCTTTTCTTGTCTCTCCTGCAGAAAACAGTGGCTCCATAGACGGCTTAAATGTGAAAGAATGGCAGGACGGCCTGAGAGCCCTCCTGCCCAACATCAATATCAATTTCGGGGGCCTCCCAAACTCTTCTTCCTCATCATCATCCTCATCCTCCAACAGTGTTAACCACATCGGTGGGCCGACAGGGCCGGCAGGAATCTCACACAGTCTGAGCTGGGATGGTACAGCCAGTTGGATGGACCCTGCCATCATCACAGGTAGTCTGCCTAGTCTCACCACAGAACTGAACAGCTAAACACAGCTAAACGAGTTTCCTTAGCATAAGGAATGTGTAACAAAAGTACTTGCTGGTTTCATTCAATATATAGTCCATGATCACTTAATTATTTTATTTGTCAGTTCATTATTTATAATTTACGCGATAAAAAATGTGACACGACCAGAGTTATCATAGCATTTTTAATCAAACAACAAATTCTTCAAAAAGAACTTTCACTATAAAAGCATCAAGGTGGCACATTTGCTGTAAAAATAAAACGACAAAATAAAAATACTCAGCAGTTTTGTTTTTTTCCCTAGATAAACAGATTTTTCATCCTAAATGTTTTTGCATAATTTTCATATAATGTGATGAAATAACCTTAATCTTTCAAATAATGTTATTGGCTTTTTTTTTATTCCAAAGCCTAACAACAAAATATTTAACAAATCAGGCTGTCGGTAGGATAACCTTTGTGTCAGTTATCTATGCAACAGAAATGTTCATGTTGCTGTATTTTTTTTTTTTTTTTTTTGCAACAAATGGATTTCCACTTTGGTTACCATCCCAAATCATTTAACATGTCTGTTATGTGAATCATATCATGTACAAGTTAATATGTTTAATCATCTTGACTAAAGTGCTGAAAATCCAACTGATCCAGATTAGTTTTGGTACATTTGTATTTCCTGCAGAGCTGTTGTGTTTCTTCTAAGTGTCCCCTCTGTATTTTTGTCATCACTAATCTGCTGTGACCTTCCTACCCCCTAGGCATCCCCGCCTCAGGCAGCAGTTTAGACGGTCTCCAAGACGATAACCCACCACACTGGCTCAAATCCCTGCAGGCACTCACAGAGATGGACGGCCCAGCCAGCTCAGCAGTGCCCACTCCCCAGCCCCTCCACAGTGGCCTCCTCGACGCCCACCTCCCCCCCCTCCACCACAGAGCCGCCGGCGGCTGGGCTCCCTACCTGCCCCCTCCCACAGCCAACCCTGCCAGCCAGTTCCACTCCCCTCCCCCAGGCTTCCAGACCGCCTTCAGACCCCCAGGACAGCCCGCAACAGAGCTGCTACAGAGTGCTGCTGTGGACCGCCACTGAATACAAACTGCAGCAGACACCCATCCGTTCCCCCACTACCACTTTATACCCACTCATCCTGTACCCGCTCCCCTCCCCAATGCAATACACACCAATCTGCAGAGTATGAAAAATTATTAACAAAGTAACAGACATGCTTTCTTCTTTTCTCCTCCTCCTTCCTTTTTGTCTACTCTGAAGGCCTATTTGTTTTTGTTTGTGGCACCTGAGTTATCAGTACCCTTTGTCTGCTACCATCACCACTCCTTAGACCTAGTTCTGGGCAAAATGTTCAGGATTCATTGTTTAGCTTACTGTTAACAGAGAGCTTAAGAAACAGTACAGCCAGAGTGCCCAGCGGTAACACAAGAGTTTAATTCCACAAACAGCAAATTAGCTGAAGTGAGGTCTTTTTAAAAAGTAACTAATGATTAAGCATGAACAACATTTGTGTTTTGAAAGTTGAAGTCACGATTAGTTTTCAAGGAATGAAGCAAGCTGTGAATCTGCTCTAGAAGCTTTGCCCCAAAGACCCTCATAATCCCCACTTGAGCAGGAATTTGTAAAACGGTTAACCCTTACACCTGATAGTTGTGAATTGTGAGGCGAGAGTGAGGGTTGGGGTGGTGGCACTAGCTTTTTTTTCCAGAGTGGTTTTCAGTGAAATCTAAAAGAAGCTGATGTTGGTCCCAGAGTGAATGCAGATGGCACAGGGGACTTGAGGGCACAGGCTATGCATGGGCTCCCTGTTAGGTAGGGACACAAATGGCCTGCTTGAGAGGCCACTTGGCCCATATTCCCTTTGGTGGAGGGTCCCCAGGGGCTCCATCTGGCTGGAGGGAAAATTTTGCTGAACCTCTGTATCAGAGGATAGAGCACTGCCTAACTGCAGGGAGCCAGGGCTTTGGGAGATTGTGGCACACATCCTGAGCACTAGGGTTAGACTCGTACTCAGTGCCACTGTGTGGTACCTACAGTAGCTAGCCCTAACATGGACAGCCACCAAGAAGACAGAACGAGGAGCATACATTATCTACTACGAGGGTAGCATAGGGTTAACAAATCTTTTCATTCTACCCTGGAGGGCTTAAATGCGGCCTTAAAATGGACAGATGAGAGAAAGGAACTTGAGTGATTGGAGGGGGATTCTAGTGTCAGTGATTGCTGAAAAAATATGCAATATTGTATGTGACTTCAGCAACTGTATGCGAGTGTGTGTCACGAAGGAAGGTGCTGCAAGACAATACTGAGTACTGTAGTAGTGATTTAAGGAGCTCTCCACCTTTAGGTTTCGAGATCAACCTCTCAACCACCACCTTTTTCTTTTTGAAGTCTTAATTCTGATCTGTGTTTGCTCTCTCTCTTTCCCTCTCTCTCCTACTCCCCACCCTTTGCTGTTCCCTCTTAAAACAGTATTCACATAAATGAACAAACTCATCCAGGAGAAACCAACACAGTCATACAGTGGGTTTTAACAGTAATGTTACGAGAATTTAAAAAAAAAACAAATTGAGGCGCTTAAAGGAAGTGAACTGTCCTCTGCAGGTCTGGAAGAATGAACCTTAAATAAAACTGAAAACTCAGATTTGGTGTTTTGTCTACTGTTGTTCTTACCACCATCATACAAACAGCACCTATAGATTTTCACACCCTCAGCAGCTTAAGAGTACTTATTAGAGCTGAGAAGTACATTAACTCTTTGACTTTTAGTACTATTTTGTTAAACTTGGGGTTGATTAATTACACTTTATTCCAAATCAAACACCTATTTCACATGTTTCAGTGGAACTTGGTACTTTTTTATTTTGACCATTATTACATTAACTGTAATTGATAATTTAGTGGACAAACAATATATGGCCTCTGTACAATACTGGCTGTTGTGATTTTTCATGCAAATTTCTTAACTTCACATTCTCTGTTTTTATTTTCAATAGCTCTGTTTCTTTCTGGAGCTCTTATTTTTTTTTAATAGTGGTCTCATACTTTCTATACATTTCAGATGTATCTTGGTACAGTCAAAGATAATGCATGTGTAGATTTTCCTGCATCATAATCTTGCTAAAACAACAAACCAACTGGTAGCCAAAGACTTTTGCACAGGACCGTAATATATTTAACTGTGTTTTCCAGAGCTCCTTATGTGCAGCAGTTTTTCTTCTAACAGGGTATTTTATTTTATCTTCTCCACCATTGTACATAACACCAATCTCAATGTCAGAATAAACCACATCAGTTTGTAATTCTGTTGTCTTTCACTAGGGGGCACATCATTTTCCTGTCACTGATAAAGCTCTGCAGTAAAACTTCAATGTAACACACAAGGTTACACAGGACTGACACTTGATATAATATTGCTTTTACATAATCCCTCATGAGTTCCTACATTACTTGGAGCTGAAAGTGTTTGTTTGTTTTTGTTTTTTTTTTTTGCACTATCACTGCTGCACGTGTGTTTTCCATGGGCTGCTGGGATTGGAGTATGTGAGCATATGGCTCCTCAGCTCACAGCTCTGCACTCTCCCCAGTCAATGCAGCAGTAGCAGCGATGTAGCTGATACCTGCAGCAGAGGGTTTTTTTTCCTGTCCTGTAGGACTTCTAACAGACACAGGGAGGAGAAGAGTCAATATTTATACAGCAATGCACTATTTTTACTCCTAAAGTGTAGATTTGAAAAGGCGCCTCACTGATACAGTTATGTGGGACTGAGAAGAGACACAGCATCTGAAATGTCATGGCTTTTATGAGTGCAGAGCAAACAGCTTGAAATGAAACCAAATCTAAAGTTAGTAGTGGTGTATATGGACATGTGGGTGAAACAGACGGCTCTGCCCCAGGGCTGGAGCTGCCCTTCTGGTTTCAGGCTCCAGGTGCTGAGGAGGCACGAGTAGAGGAAGGTGTGTGAATAATGCAGGCAGGCAGTACATTCAGGGGCTGTGACAATGAGTCAGCAGCAGCACAGAGGGGGGAAAGCTCTGCCGAGAGTGTTCACAGGCCAGCACACACTCTCACAGTGCACACACATGCACACACACTAATGCAGACACTGCACACAGGAATAATGGAGGCATTTTTTCAATGATGCACACCTCACATATTTAGGAATGGAGGAGCTTCTGTTTTATTTTGTGGCTACAAGAAATAACTCCAGTGTTTAGATTTTTGCCTCTTTCAGTGAATCACTGTGCAAACAACTGGCACATTTTCTTAAAAGCACATCAGACTTAATTATTAAGTGCTTTGTGACAGTCTTCCCAAAAACTAGTGATTAGTGTATTGATTCACCTACTGTGCTGAAACTGCATATTCATGCTCCTTATCATAAGAGGATGGGGAGGACTGTGCAGTAACAATGAGTGATAAAGCAAAAGAGCCTGGAGTCATTTATAGACATTTTAAAAGAAGTAATAATGTTGTAAAGTCTGAATTAACCATTCCCCTTTTTTTTATCATGAATAACCAAATGTGGTATTTACAACAATCAGACAGCTAATTCAAAAGATTCTCTAAACAGTTCACACAAGGCAAAACCCATGCATTCTGCATTTTCTGAATGATGAGTATTTATAAATCTACTCAACATTTAACTACAGTCAGGTCTCACTGCAGGACGAAAAAAACAAAAAAAGATATTCCTCTTGTTTTCTCTCACAGAGCTGCCCACTGCAGGGCTTCAGTCTGTTAAACTGCTGAAATCTTGCTTTCCTTAAGGACTGCAGCTACCACTGCATGTGGAGAGGGCACAGCAGCTGCAGTGGCTGCTGCCACACTGAGTACACAGCAAAGATAGGTGCCGCAAAATCCACAAATGGGTTTCTTTATCTCAAACTGCAGTTTGGTGAATCTGAAGCTTCTGTGAATGAAATAGAATCATTAATCACCTAATCCTCATGCATGTCAGCAACACAAATCTACATGTTTGTGATCTTATTATTATGACAGTGTTATAATGATTGATGATGCATATATTTAACTATATATGTAAAATTTCCTGGCCCTGGTCTGGCTGCCTGCATGGGAAACCTGTAGGGACTGCTCTCACCAGAAAGCACTCTCTCCATTTGTCAGCCTTTGACAGGCTCTCTCACCAGCAGAGACTTTAACTCTCCCTTCATCTGCCTGCACTGCAAAAAATGAGCATTTTAAGAAGTTAGACTTTTTGTCGCTATTTAACATTTTCATAATTAGAGCAGGAACAGTCAGCTAACCTAGTAGACTGGTCTGTTGACAGAAATAAGGTAAGTTCTATTTGGTTTATCCAAGCAAACATTATTATCATGTTTCGTTTACAAGCCTGATGTTTTCCTCTGTTTTGCATCAATTTGTCAATTATTTCATCACGTTGTTTCCTCTCACACTCACATATTTAGTCTCCCTTTAGAAATGAATCAGTGCTCAGTGAAGACTGTGTTTCAAAGGCTGAGTGAGGTGGACATTTTTTGCAGTGTACACAACTCTCCCCTGACCCACACAAGCCTTTACTGTAAATTCCACTAGCAGTATAGTTAATGTGTCCTGACCAAGAAAAATGACATGCAGCTCATCATCATACAATACACACTGGCTCTGCTCTTTGGGTCTGGATGTGTAGAGAAAAACGGACTAGCATTAACTGTTTGTCCAACAATGGTGCATTTCATGAATGTTGATTAAATAATTTCACAAAAGAAATGACATCTGTTCAAGACGTGATGTTTATCCTGAACAAATAACATTAACTCTCCAAGAAATAGGACTGTAATTAGAACAAAAAGTATTTTCTGTGCATTTTTTTTAATGATTTGGAGGAAATAATAACCTGAATCAAGGATGTGGTTAGAGAAGAGCAAGGGGTAAAACGGGAGCTTACTGAAAACACAGACAACATCCGCTAACAGTTAAATAATAAACATTGTATAATTACAGCTACTTAATGAATATTAACACATGAAATCATGTCTGATAATTGTGATGGCAAGGTCATAAAATGTAGCCTACAAACACCTAATAACAGCTACCTGAGGTAATTAGCCAGCTAGCTGACAGATTTAATGCTAATGTTAGCTAAAGCAGCGAAGTTACTCTGATTATTATAATTAATCACCACTAAAGTTCATGACAGAATCCTCTGACAGTGTAACTCCTTGAAGAAAAATACAGCACACTGCCTGTCACAGAGAAAAATAAGTTTTATTCAGTAAAGAAAAACTGTGAATGTCTGACTTAGCAACTGAGCTAATGCTATCTGTCAATCAAAGAGTTTGGTTTTGACCAGCTCAATGTGTAAAGTGTCATGAAATAACTTTCATTATGATTTGGCACTATATAAATAAAATTTGATTAATTGTTTGAATCAAAGCACAAATAGTGGAGACAACTTTAATTTTGCTGAATTTTTTAGATTAATTAAAAAATTTACCCCAATACTTGTACGGAAAAGGAAATGAATGATAGAGACCAAAGCCATTCTGTGCATTAGGCTACAAACATGTTTATTTCAAGTTGAACATTTCGTAAGTGTCTATGGAGCCAGCCCCTTTTGGACATTCAGGTTACTGCAGACTGTGACACTGGCAAATCTCTGTCAGTCCTGGAGGTTGGTGTTATCCATTATTGGTATGAACCAATAATGAGATGCCATCTTCAAAACAATCAGAAATCAATCAAATCAATCAATCAAATTTTATTTGTTTAACACCAAATAATAACAAAAGTTGTTGCATGACTACATATAGAACTAGTTGAAACCAGACTCTCAAGCCAATTTACAGAACACAACAGAATTTTCCAGGAGCAAACACTTGAAACACCTTAATACATGTATGAAGAACTGCTGAGAAAAAAAAAAAATCAGAAATAGGCTTTGACAAAACATGAAAGAGGACAGGAGGCAAAGACAAAAGCAGTTTCAGGTTTTTTTGACTAAATAACTTTTAACTTCTACCAGCATTCAACATTAGCAATATGTTTGGATAGAAACCTAATTAATGAGAAATGATGATTCAGTAATTCATTTGCAAACAGCCAAACAACTAAAGTCCATTTTGACCATGAATCTTTCTATGTACTGAATCCCCTGCATTTCTTTCAATGTTTTCAGTGTATTTTTTCCTCTGCATTTCATCCTGGTAAATACCCTGAATGCAGCACTAACCCAACAACCTTCACAGTCCCACAGTGACCTTTGCTGGTACATAGTCACTGTTTAAGTCAGCGTGTACAAAGGATGCTGGCTTGTGTGGACCTCAGCACAGCAACCCATGTGTGTGGTGATATCCTTTTGTGGTTTTGTATTTGCCAGCCTCCTTGAGCAACGACGCAGTGATGTAATTGAAGCGGGAAGGTCACAGCAGTTTCGTTGATGTTAAGTTTTGAATTTTCTCCCCCAGACAAGCACGCTGACACTGCACACTGAGAAGGAGGAGCATGTAAACTGAGAGCCACATCGCTTGATACCACAAGGACATATTCACACCAGGACCACTGATACTTGTTCTGTCGCTGACGGAATGGAGTTTTGACTCAACTGAAGCATTAATAATCAGCCTTATTTTCAGTGTTACACTTTCAGAGGAAGAAAACTATAAAATATGATTATTTAGTACTACTGATGCTTTAAAATGTAAGTTGCATCTATTGTAGCTGATTAAAATCAATCTAAATGAGCTGTTTATGACTGCATCAGTGGCAGCTCCTCAATAGAGGGTGCTGTACCTGTTTTAGAAGAAGAAGACACATAAAATAATTTTATAAAAACATTAATATTTAAATAAACAAACTATATATGATACAGCCTGTGAGTATCATGCATGATCTGCATTCATATTTTTACATATTTTACTGGATTAGAGCCATAAGCTTCTATATCACTCAAACCCTGTGATGGGATGGTCACTACTCTTGGTGTCCTGACCAATTTGTCTTTGTGTGTGTTAAGGGGGCTATATGTAGTATTTTTGTTTAAAACTGTAAAAAAAAAAAAAAAAAAAAAAAAGACCTACAATTTTATATTAGAGTGTTTAAAATAAATAGTTTTGAAGTTCTGGCAAAAATGCTAATGTACTGAATTGTAGAAATATGAATTGAGTTTATTTACATTAATTTAATGTCATTGTGTGACCATTAAAAGCAGTATTGAGTCACTCTGCTGGTCTTCCATGGTGAGGAAAACTGAAGCCATGCAGCCTTTGACCAAAGTGTCAGAAAGTGACCAGATGGGATGAGAACCACTTAGAAACAACTTTTTGAGTCAAATAAAGTGACAAAGTGATACAAACTAGAAGCACTGTTGTTGTTTTCACGACTGGACACAGCTCTAAAGGAGAAGAATGGAGTTTGATACTGAAATAGCAACATTTCTTTTACCCAGGTAAGTTTGATCATGAGGATTATGACAGTAGGAAGTTATTATGTAATATTATTATCATTGTTAAGTTACTATTGGTTGAGCCACAGTTCAGACTAAACTGTGGCAGTTCTGATTTTGTTTGCATGATGACAAACAACACAAACTGTACAGAAAATAGAGTTGATTTGTGGTTTTTATTGTGGCTGTTTTCTGTCTAAAAACAAAAAAACAAGCTTAGCTGACAGAGCTATAATGTAAACTTTTTTTTCATTCATCTTCTATACCCGCTTTATCCTCACTAGGGTCACGGGGGTTGCAAGGAGCCTATCCCAGCTACTTGAGGGTGAAGGCGGGGTACACCCTGGACAAGTCGCCAGTTCATCGCATAGAGACAAACAAGCACTCTCACATTCACACGTATGGTCAATTTAGATCAATCAACCTATCAATGCATGTCTTTGGATTGTGGGAGGAAGCCGGAGTACCCGGAGAGAACCCACGCAGACATGGGGAGAACATGCAAACTCCACACAGAAAGGTCTGCTGGAATCGAACCCAGGACCTTCTTGCTGTGAGGCAGGAGTGCGAACCACTGCACCACCGTGTCGCCCACGTTTTTAACATTTTAAGCATAAATATGCAAAAATCAATCTATAGAGCAGCCCTGCATAGATTTCACATGTCTCGAGTGTACCCCACCTTTGGCCAATGGTAGCTGGGATTGGCTCCACCCCCCCCATGGTCCTCTGGAGGATAAAGGTTCAGATGATGAATGAATGAATGAATGAATCCATAGAGCTGGGTTATGAACCGCTTCTTGGCCTTATAGTGTCAGGAGTTGTTTAGTTCTGGAGAGATATTCTTGAAAATATGTCAATTTATACAAGATATTGAAAATAACCAAAGACTGGGATGAATATGTACATGAATTTATGGCCACTGCAGTACTTTAGGAAGTCATGCTAAATTTATTGCATCCACACGCAGCAGATTTGTTGTTTCATTGCTGTTGACTTTAGCCAAACATCCGCACAGCCTCAAACATTTGCAGATGCATGTTGACAGAAATACACACACTTTTATATAAGTACACACATGGAGCTAACTGGCCAACACCTCTACACATTTACAGGCCCTTTGAGTTTAGCTTCATATTTGCTCCTGGCTTTGACATTCCCTCTTTTTCCTCCTGTATTTCACATCTCTGTCTCCCTGCCTCTGCATTTTTATCTCAGCACCTGCAGCAACCCAATGTGTGTGTGTGTGTGTGTGTGTGTGTGTGGTTGTGTGTATACATCATTCTGCTGCAGACAGGCTGATTAAACCCTTCAGCGCTGTCTCCTTCACCACCGCCTCAGCACACCTTGACATAAAGCCACGTCACCGACACTCCCACCCTGTCAGCGCTGTGTCCCACTTCTATCTAAGCTATTTGTTTTAAAGGACTATCTGCCATAGTGTGTGTTTTGACGAAGTGAGCACGCTGTTCTCTTTACTCAAGCTTTGTTTCTTATTGTTGACTCATTTAGCGCAATATGGATTTCACATCAGAACAGGAGAGTGAAGCTAAAGATCATATTGGCAGTTTTTAGACTTACTAAAATGCCTCATTTTTTCTGTGCTTCTTGAAAGGAGAGAAATGCTGGTGTATTGGCTATGATGCAGGTTGCTCAAGGTGTTTCTTTGGCATCACTTTATCTCTGTTAAAGCATGATATGGTGAATGCAAGGTCAAGTTTTTGTGTGTCCTATAGGGGGCTTCTTTATTACTTTTCTGCACTCTTTCAGTACTGTGTGCTGCAGTGAGTTACAATAATGTACTTCCAAGGCTGCACTTAAAAACACCATAATGAATACACATACACATTGCTCTACACACACGAAAGTCCCTCTTCAGATATCTTATTTGGCACTGAAGGCTAAATAAACTAGTGCACTGCTCTCTTCTGTTGTTTATACATGCCTGCTACGGTATTGTATGCTTCTGGGAGACTCTGGATGTGTTGAAGAGACAGGTGGTGAGAGAGCTGGACACACAGCGTGGGTGAGGATAAAGAAGAAGAGAAGAAGTAGGGAAGAAAAGAAATCTCATTCCCCTCCTGCTGCCACAAACATGCACTTCAAAGATGGCCTCTCAGTTCTGGAGAGACTGGGCTCCCTCAGCTGATGTCGTGATTCTGAAACTAATGAAAACAAATTAAGTTAAGAGCTGAAAACTGAAGTTCAGATTTTGTTGAAGCTGCTGCTTGTGCAGTAACGAGGGCAATGTGATGTTAAAGTGTCCATTTATTTGGCTGAACTGTAATGCATCGGTGAGGCAGGTTGTTTGTGGTGATGGCCATAGTGTTGTCATCAGTAATGAACAGCCCGGATGACGCGCACTGTGCAGCATCGATCGCTTGCACTCACACAGACGGTGGATGGAAATTAGTCCTGGTGGGGAGGCAAAGGAGGTGCACACATGCCTACACCTTCTGTGGACGCATATGGACGCACAGATCAGCACAAATGTACACACTGAGGGAGGGAGCGTGTGTGTGTGTGTGTGTGTGTGTGTTTGTTGACGTCCACGGATACTCAGTGCTCACTGGACTGAGGATGATCTTCTTAGTGGTGACAGTATGGAGCATATAGTGAAAGGGACCTGCTCAGTGGGTCTCTCTCTTTGGCTCTCTCTCTTTGGTGCAGAACATATTTGGATCTCTTCCACCTCCCCTCGAGCCCTCAGCTGGTGCTCTCTGCAGTTGGAGGAAAGCCCTATACACAAACTGTATCAAACCAGGCTGGAGTGCTTCCTCTCCTGCTTCATTACCACATGAATGGCTGCCATATTGCCATATACTGTATGGCTATTGTTGGCAACTTGCTTAATGTCATTGGCTTGTGCACGAAGCGTAGACAAGAAAGGGGGAGTTCCTATTTTTGTTCTTACAAAAGCAATGTGGTGTTGCAGATCCATGAAGGGAAATATCAATTCACAAGTTTTGGCTTTGTCTTATAAACTCGCAAATTTGGCATTGAAAGATTAGGACAGTAACTAAAAATTTCAATTTTAAGGGAAAATGAAAGTGAAGATATTTGTTTTTGTTTTTTTGTTTTTTTTACTGTCTATACTACTAAAAGGAACAGTTTTCTTCACCTGTAGATGATGCCTTATTGTGATGCATTCCAGATGGACTATAATTTGCCAACTGTGTATGCAAAATAATTGCATATTCGCTAGAATATGCTATATTTTAGGAATTATCTAGGATGCTATGAGTATCTTAACAGTCAAGGCTTGGTCATTACTTGACTCGCATAGAGAATTTTTTACTATTTTTTTTTTAATCGAAATCCTGTGACATTACCAATGTTTGCTGTGGTATATCCATGTATTTTTTTTGTTTATTGCTATTTATTCACATTTTTTTGTCAAGAAAATACAGAAAACCTCTCTTGCTCTCGCTTTGAATGAGCACAAAAGAGAAACATACCTTGCTACATGATCTTATGTGTGGATTACAGTACAGATGATGTCACACAAGGAACATGTCTCATTAATCGTGGGCCCATTTCATATATTATAGAAGTTTTTAGTTTATGATGAATGGGTCACTCAAATATGACAAAAATGCCAAATGGAAATGCATAATGTTTTCAATTGGGCATTTTTCATCAATATCAATAAATATTTTCAGACTCACTTAAAACCTTTTTGGGTGGGGGTCAATATTAGCTAATACTAATACCAATACATTTTCATAGGATTTCTGGACTTTACTGAATTTCCAATTTTTCCAAACTGACTCCAACAACAACCAGAACTTCTGAAATGCCCCATTACATAATTATCCTTTAATAATGTTACTTCTGTTCATAGTGTTGACGCCTTGGGCAGTTATAAAGAAAAAAAAAAAAGCAGAGAAGTGCCGCTGCAGGTTCTGTTTAGTCTGACTATTGTGTGTTTTGAATTGTGTCACTAAGGGTCTTGCAGTTAAAGAGAAATACGATACACAACACTACAGGTCCTTAACCTCGGGGATGGTCTGCTGCCTGTGTGTGGTAAATCTCTCCCATTCTACACTTTCTTTGTTTTTTTTACTGCACTCCCTTTGCCTCTCTCTCTCCCTCTGTCCTTTTCTTTTTTCTCTCCATCATCCTCTCTGTTGTCTGTGAGCATGTTAACACTCCAGCCTTGTCAGTGAGCCTCACAGCACCATGGAAACCAGTCACACCATTCTCTGTTGGTGTGTATGTGTGTGTAGAGTGTGTATGTGTGTATGGATGTGTGTTCGTGGGCGGGATTGGGGTCTTGTTTGGTTTCAAAAATCTGAGGAGAGGTCGTAGCCGTCCCTCTGTGCCTCTTGCTGTAATTCATGTAAATTCCCTTAAGACTCCGGCGTCTTTGTTTTCCTCATTGTCCATGTAGTTGAATCTGATGCCTGTGTCGTCGGTGCAGCTTGACGCAAAATCTGAAATTCCTTTACCTGCTCCAGATTCTTCAAGTTATCATGATAGCCTTGTCATGTGATACCTCTGACACCCAACTCCTCATTACTATTGTGTTGTAATGAGTTCAGCTAAAGATGAAAACGGCAAAACTGATACCTACATGAAACGCGGACAATTTAAAGTGACTGCCAGACGACAGTGTTGTTCTCTCTTATCAGGGTTATTGTCATGGTTTATTAATTGATAGAGAACACTTTGTTGTTAGGATATGACCCGAAAGCATGACAGAATCCACAGACAAGCGTTGAAAATGGCTTGTAAAAATGTGCAAGGAGGCTAAATCATCCATGCTTGTCTTTTCACTTCATCCCTGACAGTGGTGGGGTATTTCTCAAGTGTCCCCCTCCACCCTGCCTCGATAGCCTTGTGAACCCAGCCCTTCATTCTCTCCCTGAGCCAATCATATTTTACTCCCATTCACATTTCTGAATAGGAAACTCTAAAGGAGTCCTTGCCATGCACACCCACTGATAAGAAAATGCGCACACACATGCAGACAGCGTGCATTTCTAGTTAGGAGGGTCTAGACCGCAGCATGAACTTTGTTCTGTTAAAAGTTGCCATTGAAATATGCAGTTGCCATTGAAATATTGTTCTTCTATTGGTGTCGTGACAAAGAGCAGGGAGGGTGCCGGTCCTGTCTCAGTGTGAGCCTGAAGGACCAATGGGCCGGCGGGGATCGCCCAGTGTTTCTGCTCAACAGAGTCAGTGTGCAGAAATAATGTCCATTAGACTTGGTCAATCACGCCCTTCGCTCAATGAAATATGGCCCTTTCACTCATTTCATACCATAATCCATACACCTCAACGCTATCCATCATCTCTCTGAAAGATGTCTGCCACTATGAATGCCTTTATTTATGATACATTTTTAAATTAATGACATCTCATGCAGCGACGTTAGATGCTGAGAAAGCTTAACATGCTGACTTGTATTTACACAGAAAATAGTTCCAACTTCTCATTCGTAAATTAAGGTACAAGTCCAGCTCAGAGGTTTCAGGTCTCTTGACCACCAAAGAAGCCTTGACAGTCTGATGGTTTCATCTTGGTAAGTGGGAGGAAATTAAACTCGCAGCAGCACACAACAATGAGCATGTTGTGGAGCAACTGAGCGTGTAGACAGACTTCATATTCTCTTTAAGAATATTAAGTAGCTTTTCCCAAACTCTCACCAGAGACTGAACTACTGAAACAAGTGAGAAGAGAAAAGTGTTTCTGGACGCTGGCATCAAAATCATTGTTCACTTTGATGGACAATGTGCTTTGACGCAGATTATGTTACATTTTCAGTGCTTTTGTGGTGAGAGGAGCATTATTTAGGGCAGGGACCACAGAATAGTGACTCTTTCAAAGGGATAGCGCCTACCATTGTTGCCCTCTGCAACCATAGCTAACGGATGTCAAAAGACCTTTTTCAGAACTTGTCTTTTAAAACCGGTTGCGATAATACCAGTGAGTAGTCGGCAATAAATAAGCTTCCCTTCACTGAGTCAACTAGATTAGATTGCATGGGGACATCTGTTGAGTGTAGGTGAAGACTTTCTGTGGCTTCTCACTGTATGGGAAAGGAAGTCCTTAGGATGTGCCTCAAGGCTCTTTCCTTTTATTTGTGGAGCTTTGCTGGTACAGCTCCACCTCCACCCTCTATTGAACATTTAGAAAGCTTTCAGTTCAAGCACAATCAGTGCAGCTGACATTTATTTTACTGTACACTAGGCTCCATTTAATTTAACATGCAATTATAGTGTCTATTTTGCTTTTGTGCTGTGCCAAAGTCGTATCACAGGATATTGTGCTTTGCCATTCTGATGACAGCTACATCCGATTCAAAACAAATAAGTTTTTCAATATTTCATGCTGTTGTACAAATGTGTCTGAGCCCACCTTGCAACTTTGTGGGTTTTGGTTGCTGTTCATCTGATATCAGGAAATGTTTAACCCCTATTGTAGAGAGACAAAAGATTGTTTTAATCCCACTGTGAGAGGCAGGAGAGGGGGAGGGAGGGTCAGGGGAGGGACGTGGGAGGAGGGGTTGTGGGTGTGTTGGAGGGGTGGTGGTGATTTTGTGAAGGAATCAGCTCCTCTGTTTACTGTCAGTCACAGCAGACACATCAAGGAATACAGAGCCATTGGGATTATTATCTAACTGAACTATGCTCATGAGCAGCAGATGTACACGCTGAGAGGGTCTGTTCTAATAGACGAGGTGATCAAGGTGATGTATCCTCTTTTGATTTCTTTTTTTGCCCTTTTCTAAAATGGGGATCTTGAATCAGATAGTCACCTGTTGTTTAAAAAGTGCAGCTTGTTGAGTATCTAGACTTCAACCTGTTTTCCTGCAATGTTTTTAAAGATAGTCCTCTTCCCCTAAATATCTAAAAACAATGAAATTAAGATGGATTTGACTCCTAGTTGTAGCCTGTGAAGTGAAGTCATGGGGATTTTTCCAGCAGCATTAAAAAACTGTCATAAATAGATTTTCTCCTGCAGTGAAACGACTATAAGAGCCCATTTTTCCTTGCTATCATTAACATTTTCTTGGGTAGTTTGCACTTTTACAGCACTAGAATATCAACACATCATTCTAATTCAGCTGTTTACTCTCTCAGCTTGTCTTCAGTGTAATAGCGTAAGTGCACATCTCTGTCTTTGAGCCTCGGCCCCCTAATGTAAATGCGTTGCAGGGGGAGAGCATTTTTAGGGGTCTAATTATTTCTCCCCTCCTTGGCAGTAATGATGCTTCATTGTGAGAGTGGCAGCATCTACATCCACACTCTACTTCTCATTAAACAAGGGGCAAAAATTAAACCCACAGGCCACTATGTTAGTGATCCCCCTTCCTCTGTCACCGAGAGCACACACATACAAATGAAACACCACCGCCTGCGGTAAAAAACCAACACTAACTCATTAGACGCCTGTTTCACACCTCGCTACATGACATTTCTAAGGACCACCATGCAGATAATGTCATCCTCGAAACATTTCTCTTAAAACATTTACCTATTTCATACTTTACAGAAAACCTTTCTATTTTAGCATGACAGATGGGATACTCAAATATGAAAAAAAAAAAAAAAAAAGATAAATGGAAACACAGTGCCCTCAATGGAAAATATTTATGTGAATATACTGTGGAGATTATTTTAAGACTCAATTGAAGCTTTTTTGGAAGAAGGTAAAAATTTAGTTATGATTGACAAAGTGAATCTGAGAAATACAGCTTTCTTAGTATTAAAAGCTACATTATACTCAACAGTTTTACTTAATATGAAATACATACAATTATGACATTTTACTTTTTGCAGCTAATCTGTAAATTTCTGTTTTTGGGTCATTTGTGAAACTGCAATAACTGATTGTTATGGCCACTTCAGAGCAGGACGGGTATCTGTAAAGTCATAAAGTTGCGATTGCAATCAAATGCCAAAGAAGTGAATGCAACACATGCAGTGCAAAAGACATTTATATTTAAGACATAATGTAGACAAAAGACTACACAATGTACTGAAATCAATTAATGGGTAGAGGTCCTTCTGCTCTTGCTTAAGATGGTTTAATGGTTGCTGACTGAATAAGCTGTGGAGGTGCTGACAAGCATGTTAGAAGTGTGGCTACTTGAATGGCTTAGTTGTTAAATTATTCATTATGCATAGAGCTATATATGCATTCATTTTATGCCTCATATTCACATGTTTAATTCCACTTAAACATGCAGTCTCCTTTAAGCTGATTTGGTCTCTTTTACTTCATGAGCAGAGATACATCAATACAGAAATTCTGGACCAGTGCCTATTGTATAAAATAACAATGTGGCCGATCGCTAATGTCAACACTTTTTATTCATTTGTTTTCATGTTGTTTTGTTGCTTGCTGCTAATGTAATTGTTAGCATGCTAAACACACTGTTTATATCAGTGAATTTGACCATATGTATTTATATCATAGAAACACACCATTCAGGATCTAACAAGGGTCTTTGGTGATTCAGACAAGACATTTTAATGACTGCTTGGTCTCATGTTGAGGTGGAGTTAGCTCCTAGAGTTGCATGGGCTGTCATATCATCAGTAATAGGCTTTCTGTACATAAACAGACAAACATCACCATTAGCAGTGTCATGTTTTGTTTTTTTTCCCCCAATGGATTGTCTTATATCAAATAGATGAATATTCGTTAATTCTGATGTTCATGGATCAGTACATCCTGGATATATTTGTCTCTTTAACAGGTATTCATAATTTCCACCACATAGCTCACATTTTGTCTACAGTGGATTTTACTGATCTCGATTCCTAAAAGGCTTAATGAGACAACTAAAATAACCAAATATATTCCATTAAACCAAAAGGATGAGCTAAAATGAACTAAAACTCTTGGTAAACATACAGGGAGAAGGGTTGGTTTGTTGTTTTCATGTTACACATGGTCATTTGAGCCTTTTTTAAAATATAATTGCAATGATTAGATCTGTTTTAAATTCCATGACGGACAAATTAAACTTGATGATACACATTTTCCCTGTTAAAGCAACCTTTCCCTCTTGTTAAATTTTCATACTTCCATTTGACATCCATTAAAGATTCAGTCATCTGGAGGTGTTTCTGTTTGTCAGCTCTCATGACACACGAGTGCTCCCTGAAGTATTGAAGGAACCATGTGTCTCTTGCCGTGAGCTGTTTTGTAGTCTTGTTTGCTGCCCACTGTCGGCATCCTACTTACAGACTCAGCTCGTCGTCCCTCTTCTCATCACCATGGCAGCCGATCTGGACTGAGCTCAGTTCTGTGGTGTCTAGGGCCAGAGGTGGGGTGGCGGGACGGCTGGCTCGATGTCATGGAGGGAGGTCGCTTTTGATGGGATCAGCCTTCAGCTCATTCAAACAGGATGTGGAAAGGTCATTTTGTTGTGGTGTTTTATTCATGGATTTCTTTTTTAATCAGCTGGTTTGCAGATCTAGAGCAAATGTACTGCGAGGCAGAACTTATGTGCTCTGTCGGGCCAGGTTTAACTGCATGAGATAAGCAAAACAACAGCTGAGCTACATGTCTGTGTGTAGGTACGGTGTGAGCAATAATATAATGTGGCACTGTGAAAGTGTTACATGTAGCCTGTGTCAATGGTTTTCAGAATCTGGGTCAGGATCCTTTCAGATTCACAGCTGCAGGTAAATCTAATTTTCTGGTGTAATATTCTGTATGAGTTATTATGCTATTGACACTTACTGAATCTTCAAGTTATACCATGGTTAGAGTGAATAGCATTAAAAAAAAAAACAACCCAAAACCACCTCAGATGTTTTTAGACATGCTTACAGTTCACAGGATGCTGAGGCAAATCTTGGGTGGTAAGAAAAAAATGATTTAGAGAGAGAGAGAGAGAGAGAAACATCTGTGACTGTAAGAAAGAGAATTAATGTAAACCCATAGTTCACAATTGTATCTGCGTAGCCGTGTGGAAAAGCAGTGTTCGTATTTAACCGAGTGGAAACGGCGGTGTCTCTCAATGGGGTTTTCACACTCTTATTTAGAGCAGCACACTGAAGTCGATAAGCCTTTGCTAGAGGTAAATTGGATTGGCTTCTTCAATCATTTTGCCCATCGATTTCAATTGGTGTTTCAGTATTCACTGTGAAATGGTTTGAGAATATAAAAAGAAAAGGACAGAAAATGTGAGGTCAGGACATTCGGAGCTTTTTATGGTATGTGGCTCCAATTTTAGGTCCTAAACTAACAGCAAGAGACTGAAAATGCCTTTTGTTTTTTAGGGAGATGTTTTGATTCATCTTGGTGTGTGAAAGTAGATTGTTCAGTTTTTAGAAATCCCGTTTGGCCATGCAGCTCTAGGAGTAGATTAGGCTTGGCAGGTTAGAAAGCAGAGATTGCACAGAAAGGGTGGCAAGAGGATAAAGAGGTGGCACTAAAGAGGACAAAAAAGACAAGACAAGTTAAAAAGAAAGCAAAAAGAACAGAATAGAAGAGTTCAACAGTATGATTGGAGAAAGAGGAAAAGAAATGGGTAAGAAACAATTCAGGTTTTAAAAATGACACAAAGCTGAATGGCTAGGGAAGAAAATGGATAAGATGTGACAAGAGAGTAAAGGAGAGAATATTTAGTCTCCTCCATCTTTGTGCTGTTGTGTCTATCAGTCATGATTACACACTTTGCTTCACACAGCTTGGATGTTTACTTTCTTTTCACTATACCAACTTGTCACAGTTGGACGTGTTTAAAGTACATGTCCAAAGAGTCAACACACTCGGGGATGATTAGCTTTAAAAATCCCTCCTTTCATAAGATGGAGCATTTGATAATAAGAAGATTTATGCTTGGAACATCCTGGTGTGTAATCTGTGTGCGACTGTGACGGAGCAGGAGATTTAGCACATTATTCTAAAACTAAACACAGACCAGAGGGTCCATTGTGAAGTCAAACTGATGTGCCAGAGGCCAGAAAATATGTGCAAAACTCTATCCCGGAAAACTTCCATGAATGGAGAAAACTAAAATGTGTCATCCGCTATCGTTTTTCTTCAACCAGTGTGAAGAAAACCAGAGACGAGGCCACAGACTGCAATCGAACAAGGAGGCGGAGGAGAGAGGAGATTTGGATTTCTCTGGTAAGTTAAAAACATTTCCATCAGACTGTGGATTCATTTGTAATTTTTTCCCTCATCACATCGCAAGCATCATTTCTTAAACAGTGTGAACTGCCAGTTTTCTAGTATCAAACAGTCTTCCTCAGTGTTCTTCTCAAAGGCATTTCCCCTCCTGTTGGATGGGAACACACACAAATGCCACTCTGTTTGCCATGCCTGGCAAGTCCCTCCAGTCCAAATATCTTCATCTATGATACTACCAGAATGGGAATGTATTAATATAAACACTGTCAAAGGTCCATAAATAACACCTGGCCTTTCCACTCTCCATCAGTATGATGTTCTCTTTTGTTCTAGGAGGGAATCTCAGTTATGATGCCTGCTCTTTTGTTCTAGCTTTAAGGCAAAGGGCACCACTTGCTCGGCTGGCATTTGTCCATTGGCAAAGTGTGTTATGTGTCAGTATCCATTCTGGCAGGGAAGTCTGACAGGAGAATAAAAAACACTAGCTTTCTAATGTCCAACTGATTGTTTGATGCATATGGTTGTCAAGGTAACACGCCCTCTCATCCTCGCCCACTGCTGTGACTGTGGGCGTCAATACTTAGAAATCACAAAATAGCACTTAGAGCCGAAATTGCCACTAGTGCTGCTCTGTTATTGACACATAATGTGTTGTAATAGAGTATGGAGAGGTAAAAAGTTCCCTAATGGCACTGGCACAATTAAGAGCTGAAGTAGGTCTCTTAGGCACAGGGATCTCTGGGTGCATTAGAGCCCAGAGAATTGACTCTCAGTTCACACAGGGCTTCTGAAATGACCCTCAGTCACCTTGCTCATCCCCTCATTCTGCGGTGCTCAGAGTGTGTCTGTGATTCAACAGGGGGTTGATCTAATGCTCTGTGAGTGGAGGTGACACGGTGCGATGTGTGTCCACCGCCCAGTGGAGTGTGAAGGAAGGCTCCCACCTCACAGCCGAGCAGGAAGGCTGCATGCAAACACGGCTGAGCAGAGAATTAAAAGAGTCTGACTGTTCTGAGCTCATCTGCCTCTGCTGTGGGTGCTTTGGTTGTTTTATTTTTGCTGATTGGGGTTTCACTCTTTCAGTTTATTCATTTATGCATCCATTCCAATCTCTTTCTTTGCCTCTGCCTATCTGTCAATCTGTTTGTCTCTGAATATGTCATTCTTTCCGTCCCCCACTTGTCATGGTGCAGTCAGTTGTTGTGGAGAATGTGGCGGTACCGCTGCACTGCAGGCCACAGAGGCTGAGTCCACACTTTTCAATGGTCCAGTCATAGAGGGCCACACTTAGGAGCTGCAGACTGAACTCATGGTTTGAAACACAGTGAGGCGTGAAGAGTCCATTGTGAGCGGCAGCATTCAGGTCCAGGGCCCTTCAATAGAAGGCTGCAGGGGTTTCTGTTCACCTCCACAGTGCTGTCTTTCACCAGCTACTATCACGTGGCTGTCAGGGAGTGTACTATTATTGTTTGTGTGGGAGGCTTGAATCAAGATCTGAAATTTTTCAACCAGAACTTTACCTCTTCAAAACAGCAATGATATTATTAACTCTACATAAGTATGCCATTTGATCCCAAGCTTTAGGGAATTGCATAAGACTTTTTTCATATCTAAACAGTTGCAACATGATACAACTAGAAAAGCACTCGGAGAGCGCAGACCTCCGCCAAGATAGTGTTTGTATTTTTTTTAAGGTAGTGTTTGTA
>JAQQZY010000024.1:29756194-29768384 GCA_030068375.1 Ostorhinchus rueppellii | reverse complement strand
TGTTGGATGACGAGCGGGGGGGGGGGGGTTGCCTTGATTTAATTTCAAGCCAGAGGCCTCCTTTCAAATGGTACATTAAGTGGCCAATCACAGCAGATGTTTCTTAGCAAAATGTAGGACCAGAAGTCAGTTGCTACTTGTGTACTCGAGACGACCTTTCACTGTATTTTAGCGAGGAAAAAAAAAAGAAAAAAAAAGATGTATTTAACCAAAATTAGGAACAGACAAGGTGAGACAATTACATAGATAACTAGAAAAGCACTTTGAGAACGCAGACCTTCGCCAAGGTAGTGTTTGTACTTTCCTCCACTACATGACACTGAATGACCTCATATGCAGCTCTGTGCTGCCATGCCCCATGTCACTGATAAAGAATCCTTAAAAAAATTCCAGGATCCAGATGGTGATCGCCTCCAAAATCTAATCATGTCTTCCTTGACCCACAGCAGACATATCCTGAAAATATCAAACGTCAAAATCTGTCCATAACTTTGAGTTATGTTGCAAACAAACAAATAAACCAACCCACAAACCCTGGCAAAAACATAACCTTCTTGGCAGAAGTAATTTGCACTGTTTTGGCCAAGCCGTGCACTGTGTTTTTGGCCATGTTTTTCGAAAATTGGCCATGCAAATCGTGGCTGCATGGCTCACTACCTAAAACTATGTTCATGTTTCCGTTCGTTGGTGTTGCATACAAGTGGCATATGGTTTTACCAAAAATCACAGTTCTGACAAACACATCATGTTTAACCTTGATAATTGATAATTGTGATTGTTCATGACACTGAGTCCCAACAGTCAAACAGTCACACACACACACTCCCATTTGTCTCAGTTCATCACTGATGGGAATCACTTGGCCGTTGGATCCTTACTAGCATTTGTTCTTTGAATGTTCCATCTTCCATTGCATGCAACTCCTAAATGGAACGATATACTCCGACTTCAGTGCATGGATGATTTTCTTAATACACCCATTCGTCATCGGTCTCCCGTGTTTACTTTTATGTGACAGAATGCTGCAAGTACCACTGTTCTGTGACCGTGACCAGTTCATACCGTTATCTGCTATGTGAAATGTGAGCGTCCAAACCAAAATGAATGGCGACTGGGCACCATGCCTCGCAGCGTGATGGTAGCCCATGTGTCTGGCGGTAATCATGACACCCCGGCAATGAGGACAGGTCTGTGGCACAGCAAGTGTCACACAAAAATGAAGTCATTATTCCACAGACACAGGCAAGTCACTAATTAGAGCATTCATCCAAGTGAATGGCATAAAAACTCATCTGTCACTGGGCTAAATACAGTGGTTTCACTTATTTATGCGTTTCAGAATTTACCCTTCATTATTAATCTAGGGGGAAAAACTCCAAAGAAAAAGAGGGAAGGTAGTGACACAAATATGGAACAAAACATGTCACCATATCATTATTTCCAGCTTGTAGTTTGCTGTTTAAAATGAATATGAATGTGTTTGCTTTGAATTACTCGACTGCATTTTGTTTTAGCCCAAATGTCATTTTCTATAAATAACTGCTCCACATGACAGAAGTGTATTTGGGATTTAAGAGAAATATTCCCACTAGTTTCTTTGTCAGCGTCAAATGCATACCTATAAATAACAAAACCAGCTGTCTCAGGCCTTTTTTCCCCACTTTTTCCCAGAGCTGTATATATGTATACTGTAGTTTCACTAACAAGAAAACCAAGGTGGATCTTTAACCCTGTATCGGGCAAGTGACTATTTTTGGTCATTTCCACACATTACAAGATGGTGACAGCAACAGTTACAAGAGTGTTTCTCATATTTAACAAATGCTCCTTTTTGGCATCATGCGCCTACTGCTCCTCCCTTCCCAAAAAATAGCATTGTAACACTCTGCAATACAATAACTTGCCACATGGGGAGGTTTAGGGGAACGGAAATTCACCAATGACATACTTGATGTTGACATTTATACAGACCAATGCCCCCCATTTTGGTCTGAAGGCCACCATCTCAGCTTTCTTGTTACAAATGCCTCCTTAACATGTCCCAACACTGAGTTACAGTGAGGCACCGATCTCAGGTCAAAAGTGGTCTACAGCGGGGGTCACCAACCCTGGTCCTCGAGCTCTACCATCCTGTATGTTTTAGATGTTTCCCTCTTTCAGAACACCTGACGTCATGATCAGGGTTCTGCAAAGCTTGATGACAGGCTTATTTGAATCAAGGCTGTTTGAAGAGGAATACATCTAAAGCATGCAGGATAGTAGCTCTAAAGGACTAGGTTTGGTGACCCCTGGTCTCCAGGGTCTGTAAGGTCCACCTGTGCATGATCAGTGAGTGGACCTGCTTCGTTAGGTACCAGGAAGTAATGGTACTAATGTAAGGAATGATGTTCAAAGGGTGAATGTGGATGTGGACAGGGGTCTGGATCAGCACGCATGATGGTGTAATGTTCTAAAATTCATGTTCCTTGCACCTGAGTTGTGTTGTTTGATATACAATTCTTGGATTTCTTTTTTTTTTGGGGGGGGGCAAGGAACCAAATATGTTAACTTCATTGATCTTGGTTTTCTACATGACAATAAAACATTTTGAAAAATCTCAAAAGTAATCAAGCCTTGTGTTATTGGAGGATCCAACAACACACTTGAAATTCAGTTTTGTAAGTATTTCTGAGTGCCCTATATGTTATTGTAATGTTCCTAGCACCTAACGTGTTCTTATTTTATTTTTTTCTTGTCCTTTTCATGTACAAGTCTGTATCAGCACTTACATTGTTGTAATACATTTTAGCTTTTATATGCAATTCATGGATTTTTAAAGTATTATTTTAGCTATTGCCACTTACAGGCACAGACCAAAATATGCTAACTTCATTGACCTTGACTTTCTATATGACAATAAAACACAAAAGTAACAATCTCTTATGTCCTCCAGGAACACACTAAGGTTGAAATGTGGAGTTTCAGAGTGTTCCTACGAGTCCTATAAAGGGTTAATATTGTCAGTTAATAGGGATTCAACAGAGAGCAGCCCTTGTAAACTCTACATTTGTTCTCTCTCCTGCAGGTGATGAGCTCCATAAACAACTGAGTGGAATCCTTCCAAACCCAAGGCAAGTGCAATTGGGGTTGGCTACACCCGGCACAGTCACCCCACTCCCCCCTCCCCTCATCTTCCACACCCTCGTTCCCCCCATAACCGTGTCCATTAGTGGTTTCAACGTGGCTCAGTTCCCATCGCCGGACTTTAACTCGGGGGCCTGAACCTCACAGATTGCCAATGCTAACAAGGAACTGCCTGCTGCTGTTCCTCTGGATACTCGTTGAAGAAGGCTCAGTCTCTTCTTTGCGTCTACCTTCATCGCCGCCGCTGGGACGGAGCAAGACGGCGAGGGAGCACACGAGGAGCTCGGTGGGCCCAATGAGGAATGGGGCGGCGGGATTTCAGCGGGTCAAGAGGGGCTGGGTGTGGAACCAGTTCTTTGTGCTGGAGGAGTACATGGGGTCAGACCCGCAGTACGTGGGCAAGGTAAGGAGCTTCATTTTTCTCGTTTTTTATGGTGCCGGTGAGGTAATAAATCACAGTAAGGAGCTTGAGGAAAGAGAGCCAGTGGTAAAAAAGAAAAAAGGGGGGGGAAGTTATAGGAAGTAACAAAAAGAAAGTTAAAGTTGTGAAGTAACAAAAAGAAATATCACAAATTGTTACTTTGTTATGTGTACATGTGAGAGCACTGTTCTGTTTTTACATCCATCTCACGGTATAATTAGGGATGCAGCAACACCACTTATTTCCAGACCAAGTACAGGTACTCACATCTGAGTAGTTCCCAATACTGAATACTGATACGAGTACTTAATATTTAATGCGTTTAATTTAATGTGTTGGAATGATCGTTTCTCAATCAATCCATGAGAGGGTGCTGCTCTCAATTGACCATACTTGTCAAATAACATGTAGAAAAGTTAAAAAAAATTTAAGAAGAAAGTAAATTATATGAAACATGGCGTTGACAGAGGAGGTAAGATAAATGTGGCTACTCCTGGTGATATTGATGAGGGTAGTTGTCATAAATATGTCAGTAGTTTTTCTCTAACTCACACAGTCGCAGTCGCTCTTTGAAAAGATCCACAACTTCCACAGTTCCTGGTGATGCTACTCTGAATTTTCCATCAGGTTATGCATCTGCGAGCACCCAGATAACAGAATTATGTACCAAATGTAGTAGGTAAGTGTAGGACCGACAGAACGCTCCATCCGCATCAATTCGTCTATAATGTAACTTTTAGTCTATTTTGAATAACCTCCACACACTGCTGATATTACCCTTCCAACACATACCTGCTGCATTTAACTGTGAACATTACGCTGCTGTAAAGTGGTATTGGTGTGTTTGCATCAAAGCACTTTTACAAATAGGAGTAGGAATACACACGCTCAGTATCCGATACAGATACCCAATACTGGCATCAGCATTGGTGCATCCCTAGGTATAATGTCAAAATTGGCCAAAAATAACATATCTGAAGATATATTTTTGCACATTTAGTCATAAATGCTGGTGTTTTTTTTGTTTTGTTTTGTTTAAAGACCTACACCTAAACAGCACAAAATCATTATAAAAATGGACACTTCAACTAATCTGTGTTGGGGTTATCCCTCATTTTGGTGTTTAGGTTAGTGTATTACCTGCAGTGTGTCACTTTCTGCAAACAATATGCACTGATGTGATGGAATCAATAGAACACACAGACTGCGTTTTTCTTTTCCACTTCATGAGAACAGGAACCACCTGGGACCCTCAAATACAATTTCTCGTATCACCTTTGCTGAGGTTCCAAGGGATTTGAGTCAATACTGTGATCACAATGTATAATGACGCATGTTGCAGGTGGGTTAAGACAGAATTACTCCTGCATCAGTACATATGTGTACGATTATGCCGCGATGTGGGACCCTGAGCCAAGCCCCAAGGAACTTTCTGAAAACCCGAGACTAAACTTTTAATTAGGCTTTGTCTTGACAAACTGATAACATATATTATAACCCATGTCAGAAACGATTCCGTTAATCTTGATCTTCATCTTTGTGAAGCTTAAATCACACTGAAAACGTTGTCATGATGGTTTATGTTGTGTTGCTATGGCGACTTCCTTCAATCGCTGGAGGCTGAACTGAGTCATATAACTCCAATGATAATTCTGAATATTTTGTCAAATATTATGAGTAAAAAAGTTAAATTACTGTGCAAAAACATTTGTTTACAACCATGAACAACCTGAAATGTCAGGACGAAAGTGAATTTCACCAACATTATAGCTCAACTTATAATTTACAGATGTGTTACATCCTACAGATCTACAGTGGATCTACAAAGGCACAAAAGATTTACTTAAGGGCATCTGGAAATGAAAAATATATTATTTCCTCACCCCCCAAAGAGGAGGCAAGGGGCATTTTTTTTTAAGTTTTAGTATTATTATTATTATTATTTTATTTCATTTCATTTCATTCATCTTCTATACCCGCTTTATCCTCACTAGGGTCACGGGGGTTGCATGGAGCCTATCCCAGCTACTTAGGGTGAAGGCGGGGTACACCTTGGACAAGTCGCCAGTTCATCGCAGGGCTGACATATAGACATATAGAGACAGACAATCACTCTCACATTCACACCTATGGGCAATTTTCCGATTAACCTATCAGTGCATGTCTTTGTGGGGGGGAAACCGGAGTACCCGGAGAAAACCCATGCAGACACGGGGAGAACATGCAAACTCCACACAGAAAGGTCCTAAGAATCGCCCAGGACCAGGGAATCGAACCCCGGTCCTTCTTGTTGTGAGGCACGAGCGCTAACCACTGCACCACCGTGTCGCCTTAATGTAAACTTGACTATTACCATTTACTGATTCATTAACTGATACAGTATATGAATACATGGCCCTGATTCATTGGTGGCTTTGGTAGTCCCAGACTTTGCAGTAACAGTACTACATAGAACACCTTTAAGTCAGTTATACTACATTTTCCTCTTGTGGGAATATTCGCCTGTTTTTCCATAGTTAGAAGGAGGTCAGAGGTCAAAGGACTTGATAGGGTTGATTCAGACTTGTTCTTGTTGAAGTTTATCTGTTGCAAGGTTATAATACTTTTTCATTATAGTTTAGTTTTATTTAGTTTTGATTTTTCCCCCCCTCTAATTCAAGAAGTTTTAGTTTTTGGAGCAGGTTAGCTAGTTGTTTGTTTTTTTTTAAAATTAGTTTTCTTTCTTTTTTTTCTCCATAAATGCTTAATTTGAGTTTAGTTTTACAATTAATTTTAGTTTTATTATATATTTTATCTTCCTCTGTGTTGTATTCAAAGAAATCTCATAAAAGACTGCTGCTTTCTCTCAACTTTAGTCTCCATGTTGCCAGGTAGAGTGGGGCCAAGAAGCCAACTCTAAACAACAAGTGACAAGAAGTGACAGACCATCAAGTGCCGTATAGTACTGCCAAGTAAAATAGTAAAATATCGTATCAATTCAACATTGACAAAGATGAAAATGATGGAAATTTTATTGATCCTTTTTTTTTTTTTTTTTTTTTTTTTTTACAAATTTTAGCTAGTTTTGGAAGCACACAATATAGTTTCAGTTAGTTATTCTTTTTTTATTATTATATTTTTTATTTATTTCAGTAAAGACAATTTTTTTCAATTCTAGTTTTCGTCTTTTCGTTAGTTGTCATTAACAATAATAACCTTGGCTTGTTGGGCTAAAGTGATTGTGATGCAGTGGAAAAATCCCTAATATGGTATAAAATACAGTAATGCATGTAATACAGCACCATTTAAAACAAAAACGAATCTGTATTTTGGGATAGTTTAAGAAAACTTAACCTGAGTAATAATGATTATTATTATTATTATTATTATTATTATTATAATAATAATATAATAATAATAATAATGATGATGATGATGATGATGATGATGATTAAGATAGTGGCCAAATTAGCTATAAAATGAGGGTTTTCTTAAAGTTTACACAAATGTTTCAGTATCATATGTTGGAAATAAAGATGTCCATCTCTGAAGAAAAAACACTTACCCCTCAGTGAAATGAGACTGTTGGTGTTCTCGCTTCATAATTCCTTCTTTTTCACATAAATCCTCCAACCGAAGCAATTGACCTTCACATTTAACTTCAAAAGTGTGTACGTGTGCAGGGCATTTAATCTGTATTAATGCATCACATTTAATAGGCTGCTCATATATTTTGTGTGTAAAACCAAATATCCAGTTACATTAGCTGAAATTGTAGTAGAGTAAACGGATTACTATGACCCTCTTTAAATTTGTAGAGTACAAGCATAAAGCAGCGTAAAATGAAAATATTTCTGTAAATTACAGATACCTAAAAATAAAAGTTAAGTCCATTTACAGAGAAACATGTACATTGTGTTTACAGTGTTTACATTTTCACGTACTTCATAATTAAAATCTGTATTTTAGAAGTAAATACTGAACAGATATAGCTATTATTTGTGTACAAAATATTTTAAAAATGATCAGCCTGTATAAATATTGACAATATACTCTGCTTTTATTCACATTTCATCTATCTATCTATCTATCTATCTATCTATCTATCTATCTATCTATCTATCTATCTATCTATCTATCTATCTATCTTAGAGATGCACAATAGCTATTTTTTTTTTTTTTTTACAATGATACTGATAACTGATAACTCCCTGCTTCTCGGAGACAATACCGATAACAAACAACAATGGTTCCCATTCTTCAATTATTTTTTATTATTATCTCAAGTCAGTGGTAAAAGTCTGTTAATAGTAAAATAAAGGCTTCTACAAACCTAAAGCCCTATGGCTGCTTGAGATGGACAATAGACCAAAGGTTTTCAGTTACTTACTATTTATGGACACGTACATAATTTGGTGATGATCGACTGCTGTTTTCAGTCATTAAGCTACGTTAGGCTTTTTTCTCTAATATGTGTACCTATGGAGAGGAAAAGACTTAATTTGGACAACAGCCAAAAAATTGGAATTGGGGTTGTCGTTGTGAATTTTGCAAAGGTCTTTCACCTGGGGATGACTGTCCACAAGAAATTTGGTGATAATTGATCACTGTTCCCAGGCATTAAGCTGCATTAAGTTTATTTTTTTTTTGTTTTTGTTACATCAAAGGGCTCATATTTTGCTAAACCCACTTTCATTAGTCTTTGGTTCATTTATTTATGTGTTTGGACCCTAATAGCTCATAAAGTTTGAATTTGAACTCTCCAGGTGCTGCAAAGCTATCTTTATTTTCATTTTGGTGAAAATCGAGTGGATTTCTACAACCCGTTTCAATTCCTCCTTAATTTGTTATGTCTATAACTAGTTACATCATGACATTTGCACATATCAGGTCAAGACTTCTGACAAACATTTCTCCACATACACCATCATTGTTTGTCAGCAGCATCAAATCATCTCTTCCTTGACCCAGAGCAGACATATACTGAAAATTTCATCAAAATCTGTCCGTAACTATTTGAGTTATGTTGCTAACAAAGAAACAAACCCACAAACCCTGGCAAAAACATAACCTCCTTGTAAATATGTCTAAACTTTGAGTCGATTACCAAAAATGTTCAGTGGTTGGTTGAATTGGACAGAGCAGCATAGCCAACACCCTGGAGGGGGTGGGACATGAAATGGCTCATTTGCATTTAAAGGGACGGCTCTCAAAACAACCTTTCTGGTGTCATTACTCTGAAATAGGGTTGAAGATGGACCTGTGGAGTTGAATCAGACCCAAGCAGAGCATTTACAGTTCATGGAGACCACAGGAAAATGTTTTAAAATACATAATTCCATTTGATAAAAGCAAAATATCACTCCTTTATCCATTTTAGAATGTCCCTCTTCTTCCGCTGCCACTGGACCAAAACAATAGCTACAACCATTTGATCTTCCGCTTCATCTTGCAGCTGTAGCAGAGAGTAACTGAAAACCTGTTTACTATATGTGGGCCTATGGGTTAAATGTTTAGTGTAGACATGGAAACTGATCAACTTTAATTGATTCCAATATTGTTTTCAATTCTTCTTATTGGTCTTTTTGGATCCAGTTAATTTGTTGCTTCCTGATCAGTTTTCTACATGGAAAAATAAACCTACACAGGTGAAGTGAAATAAAGCCCTGATCAGTGTTGGGTTATCGTTACTAGTTACTTCTCCCAAAAAATAACTGAGTTAGTAACTGAGTTACTCCACTATGGGGATGGCTATGGCTCAGGGGGTAGAGCAGGTTGTCCAATATCTGGAAGGTTGGAGGTTTGAGTCCTGCTCTCTCCAAGTCAGTCCGTTGTGTCCTTGGGCAAGACACTTCACCCTTTTGCCTCCAGTGTTACTTGCACTGGTGTATGAATGCATGTCCAGGACTCTCTTGACAAAGAGATTGTTAATCTTACTGGGACCTGGTTTTAAAAAAAACTATAAAACTAATTAGTTACCAGAGAAAGTAACTATTGTGTTACTTTTTTTTTTAGTTTAAAAATGTCTAAGAATTTGGATTTTTAGAGCCGCCTCCGACGAGCTTCTAAAATGTTGGAGCCAAAACCAAAATGTGGCATAGAAACACTGCAGACACTGATTGGTCAGTTTCATCTGTGACACAAAACACAGATATGGAAGTAGACAGTAAATATAGCGGTACATTAATCCACATGATGACAACCCAAAACATGATCGGTCTTGGACATTCAGTCTTAGGCTGTAAAAAAGTAAGATGTAAAAATGTAAAAATTCAGACGAGACAACAGGCAACGAGTGAGTTTTCAGCAAGTCTCTGAGCAGACGACAGGAAATAAATGCGCTGCATTGGAGTACCGACTCTCACTGAGCTGGTTTCACGTAGTGGATACGTGGCCGAGTTGAACTGAGTCAACTCGACTCAAGCCGATGCAACGAAATGGAAACGCAGCAATACTTTGTGTGAGTGTGTGTGCTGCTGCTATGTGCTGCGTTTGTGTGTAAACACCCGCTCACCTGATGTCTCTGGTTGGTTTCACTCTACCTTAGCCAATCATCATTTCAGGCTGTTCTCTCGCCCCTCCCCACTTACCAAAAGGGGAAAAAACACACATATGCAGCTCCTGTGTCTGTGAGAGCCAAGTCGGATGACAGCTCCAATGAGTAGCTTCAGTAAGGCGCAGTAATGGCGTGTTGATGATGGAAACGGCGTTACAACAATAGATAAAGTAATTAGTTAGATTACCTGTTAGTGAAAAAAGTAACGCCATTAGTAACGGAGTTTATTTTAACGCCATTATTCCCATCACTGGCCCTGATTTTATTTTTTTTATCTGCCATGTTGCTGCAAGTTTCCAGAAGTGCAAACATGCATCAGTCATAAGAATGATACAGTAATCAAATGTTAAATTATATAATGTTGTTGAGAGCGACTCTAAGTTGTTATATAGAGAGTTAAGTAGAGTAGTTTCAAGATGCTTAATATTAAAGCAGAATGTTAAAGTGAAAATGATTATCATGACATCGTAGTTTTATTTCATATTGCTTTTTCATTTTTATGGTGTATGATGATATTTTTCTTTGGAGTTCAGCAGTGTTGATTATCAAAGTACAATATGATATATGGAATTTGTAAATATAGCACAAGAATTATCATACATTTTGTTAACATTGTCAAATAAAGCAAAACCTTTCACTGTTTTGTTGCATTTTTTTTGCCACTTTCGTACATCATATTCTGACTTCACTTGGAATTTGGCCACATATACTTTCCTACTTGCAAATGAGAATTTGAATTCTGTGCTTTTATTGATTCCTAATGTTTGTTTTTTATCCTTGTACTTCAGTCATTAGTCCGCAGTGTGACATAGACTATGCACGACATTACAAACTAAACAGGGACCAGTTACAATCATCAGAAATGGCTCTCACTCCTGTGTTGACTTATCTTCTGCATGATGTAGGGCTGTCAGAGGCCCGAGCTAGAGAAGTACATTTATTTGGCCTGAGTTTCACAAAGACCATTTGTGGACTTCCACAAGGATGAGGAAATTATGGATGTGCCCTTAATTATTAAACAAGTGTGTCAGCAGCCCAGCTTGATGGAGGTAATGCAAAGAGGAAGTGGGCCAGATAGAGGGCCTTGGGGATCAGGGGATAAGAGAGGCTGGTGGGCTCGGACCTGGGGGTGGGGTGTTGTTAGGCCCAAGGGCTTTGGCTGAAGCCTGGGAGATCCAATAGTGCTGTCAAAGCTATTTTTCACACTGTTAACATTCAGACCCTGTACGAGGCTGTTAGAGGTGGACTGTACCAGTCATCTCAGTGGTTTGGATTTAGAAAGAACAGCGGTAGAGGACACTTGTGATTTGATATCGAGTAATCATACGATACTGTGCATGGACAGCTGATTGGGCTGCGATGAAAAGGCCCTTGAGAAACTTTTTGGGTGATGTCAACAGGAATGGCATGGCATTTTTCTACAAAGGATATGGGATGAGTGTCTGTCTTCAACGAGATCGATCAGGGAATATCAAGTGAGCCAGAGGTCTGACTCAGGCGAATCATCCACTGTTTGTGTCAGTCTGTGAGTGTGTGCCATAGAGGAAGCACATGCAAACACATTTTATTTGCAGGCAGACATGATGATCGTAAGTGCCCCTTGATAAGGACATGGTTGCCGAACAGCTGTCGAGCATCTTCATTCAGAGAGTGTTTGGCTTGATGGAGGCCTGATCTATCACTGCCCGACAGCACCTTGATACAACCACCCAGTTAATCAGAGATTAGACAGCAGCTTAAACAACCATGTAACTCCACTTCATGTAAAGACCTGGGTCCACATGCAAGAACTGAACTTCCAGTGACTGTTCAATGTGTTTTTTTTTTTTTTTTTTTAACTTGCATCTGGTCATGTTTTGTATTTTCAAAAACAAATCTCAACTTAAGAAAGTGTTGCCTCCAGAACAGCTGACATACACCAGGTCTGTGAGCTCCGTGTTTAATTTGTCACCTCTACACACATGTTTTGGCGAATATCAGATATATATATATATATGTATATGTGTGTGTGTGTGTGTGTGTGTGTGTGTGTATATATATTCATTCATTCATTTTCTATACCCGCTTTATCCTCACTAGGGTCACGGGGGTCGCATGGAGCCTATCCCAGC
>JAQQZY010000024.1:29730810-29749791 GCA_030068375.1 Ostorhinchus rueppellii | reverse complement strand
ATAATAATAATAATAATAATAATAATAATAATAATAATAATAATAATAATAATGGATTAGATTTTCATAGCACTTTTTAAGTCACCCAAAGTGCTTTACATTATTGATCCATTAATTGTTGACTCTCACATTCTCCCTCTGGTGGTGGTAAACTATATTTGTAGCCACAGCTGCCCTGGGGCAGACTGACGTGTGGCTACCATTTCACGCCTACGGCCCCTCCGACCCCCACCGAACATTCGTACGCATTCATACACCAGTGTGAGTGGCACTGGAGGCAAGGAAGGTGAAGTGTCTTGCCCAAGGACACAACGGACTGACCAGGAAAGAGCGGGAATGTATCTATGTATGTATGTATTGTTAGGGTGGTGCAGTGTAGAGCACTCGAGAAGAACAAGACGGTCCTGGGTTCGATTCCAACACCAGTTGATGGTGGGACCTGAGTGGAGTTTGCATGTTCTCCCTGCATCTGCGTTCTTTCCGGGTGATAAACTGGTGACATGTCCAGGGTGTACCCTGCCTTCGCCCTTAAGCAGCTGGGATAGGCTCCAGTGACCCCCGTGCTTCTAGTGAGGATAAAACGAGTTCAGAAGATGAATGAATTATTATTATTTCTTATTCAAAGTTTTCCAGTCAGACTCTCCACTTGACAGTGATGTTGAGGTTCAGTGGACAAATAAGTTATTTTCAGCCACAAATGTAACTAGAGAAGCACTCGGAGAGCACAGACCTCCACCAAGGCAGTGTTTGTATTCTCATCCACTAGATGGCGCTGAATGGACAGCTCACCACCAAAAGCTAATCATCTGTAGGATACCCCATTTCTGACAATCTGTGAAAATTTCATGAAAATCCGTCCATAACTTTTTGAGTTATCTTGTTAACAGAAACCAGACAGACAAACAGACAGACAGATAGACAAACCAACGTCGATGAAAACATAACCTCCTTAGCGGAAGTGATGCCCTGTGATGACCTGGTGACATGTCCAGGGTGTACCCCGCCTTTGCAGATACGTAGTCGGGATAGGCTCCAGTGACCCCTGTGACCCTTGAGAGGATAAAGTAGGTTCAGAAAATGAATGAATTTAATAATCAATCATAGAAATTCTTCTAAAACATGACATCATATGACTCAGATTATATTATGTGTTTCTGTGTTATTAAAACTTAAAGCATTTGTTTCCATGCATTGAAGAAATACTTCCTGTGTGGTGATGGTGCACTTGACCATGAATTAAGGATTAAGACAAAAAATAAGGACACACTGGTGAAGCACACAAATCTTTGAGTGCTAACAAAAAAACAACAATATGCAGAATATGGACAAAAATATTAGAAAAAATGTTCTCACATATGGTTTCTTACATGAACCCCAAGGTGAGCATTAACTTTGTGGACACTCATTTGATGCTCCTCATGAATACTGCATGTGCATGTACATGATTTAAGTGACCAGACAAGGGGAAGAACCTAATAAAAGCAGGTGTGATATCCTTCAGCCAGGCAGAGGAATGACTGAGCGCCTCTTCTGAGCTTTCACAGTTCAGAGAAGAGGGAGAGGGAGAGACAAAGACAGACATAGAGAGAGGGAGGAAGAGGGAGCATGAGCAAGAGGACCAGGACCGGCGCCAGCTCACCCCACCCTTACTGCTGCTGCCTGCAGAGCAAGGAGTGCTGCATTTCCTGAGGGCAATGCAGAGGACAAGGAAGATGAAGTTCGTTTATGTTAAGGTCACCATGTAGCACAGACAGAGCCGGGCTGCAGACATAGTGAGGCTGCGGTGGACAGAAATACACAAACAGACAGACAGATGGACAGATTGATGGAGAAGTAGATGAGCTGATGATGCCTGTGCTGTCTAATGTTCTCCACAAATATTCAGCTTCACGCCATCAGAGGACAGAAGTGGGAATGAATCATTTTCACACCCAGAGAGCTGTGCCTGCTTATTTCAGTTTCAAAGCATGATTTTTCTCTTTGACTTTGCTACAATTTCATTTGTTAGCTGGGAATTTACTGCCCTCGACAGCTGGCCTTATTTATTACAAAGTTTTATCTCTCACACTTTTTCACACAAGATGTCTTTCATTATGTGTAAGACTTAACTCAGTGTATGAAATGTAAATTGAACATGTAACTGTGTAGTCAGCACTTGAAAAGACGTGTGTGAATAAAGAATGAAGCAGGGAGTAAAAGGGAAACTATCCCTGCCTGCGAGGTGTGTAACTACTTGCATGACAGAGGTAAGCAGGCTTCTCCGGGGACAGGAGGATTAGTGTGGAACCATTACCTTAGCCCTGTGAATCACTGCTAATGGCTTCAGTGAAAGGGTAGTACAGAGGTAGGACACATTAAGATTGAGACCTTGAGTTCTGTAGCACAGCACACTGCAGCACTTTCCTCGTGTCAGCGCACTACAGAAAGGGCTACTTCTGCACAAGCTGCTTTGATTTATGCCAGTCCGTGAGTGGGATTCACTGAGCGGATACAAAACACCCCCATCCCGAGCCGAAATGAGCATACACCAGCAGATCCTTAAAAATTTATTGAAGTTAATGTAAGATGAAATCATAAGTGATATAAGAAAAATAATAATTACCCTTGCATAGATCACAGACCATGCCATGTCATCATCTGACAAACTGAAAACATTGTAGCATAATCCTTGTTAAACACAACATGACAATGATGGCTGGATTAAATAACACATCTGAGTTTGGTTTGCATGTTCAACAGTCCTTTTACTTCAAAACAACCTGACTTCCCTGCTGACAATATACATTATACATTATGTAAAGGATAAACTCATCATACCAATAACACAAACAAGATCTTCTCATTTTTGTCACCTTTTTTTCCTGTAGGGAGGCTTGTGGTGAGTGAGGCACACAATATCCCGACATTTATCTGTAATCCTGGTCCATGCCTTTTCAGCAGGCAGACACACATCCATGATCAACACTTATCAAGACCTCTAGCAAACAAGAATGCCTATAAACTGATGTGGTACAGAGGAGGGAGTGTGGCACAGGCCCTGTTTAGACATGACAGGCATGTTTCCCACAACACAGTATCACTACAGTCTAGACTGAGAGAAAAGACTTCCACGAATGGTCAGTGTCATTTGAAAGAGTGCTTCAGTCCGAGAATAGAGATAAAGATTGAGAAACTAGCCCTTAATGTCCTTGCTCACATTCAGAGCCTACAGCTAGCAGAACGTGAACATCACACGCAGACGATGGATACGGCTCGAATACCCAACGCCGTCTCAGTGATGAGGTCAGCGCTAAGGTGCTTTTTGGGAATCCAGCAGAGGACACGTTTCACCACAGGTTCTGAACAGGGCCTTTACAGGAAGCCTTGGTGCAGATGAAAGCAAGGGTTTCTTTAAAATGATGCAACTGTATAATAGTTGATCCACAGTTTGAAAGGCAAAGCTCATGCAGTCTTCCATTGACCATGCAGGTTTTTGCGATCAGTAGGTTTCTGTAGAGGTACATTTCAGCAGTTGAGACTGGAAAAATGACAATGTTTGAATGAATCTTGTTATTTTTTCTTCTTGAAACCAAAAATACATGTTTCTTTTAATAATAGTACATTTCTTGTCCACATCTTTTAATGTAATTGATCAGAATACAGTAGTTTTATCATCATGGCTTTGCCAGAGGAACATATTGTCTTTGACATTCCAGCATATGGCATGTTCTTCCTAAATTATTCATGTTACAGTGTCACAAAAACAGAAACAAAAAAGAAAAACACATTTGAATTTAATCATTGTATTTCTTATATAGCAGTATATAGTGATTACTTTTCTCTATCTTATTATAGCTAAATGGTATCTGTCCTCATTTTTCTTAAAGTTTAATCAAGTTAATGTCTTTTTTTATCTTCTCACTCATGTTTGTTTGCAGAAGCATAACATCTGACATTAAGCTAAACAAATGAAAAAAAAAAGTCAACAATTTAGGCACCTTCTCTGACATTCTTTCACATTTCTGATCAGTTCTGTGAACTTCATCATGGGCGCTTTCCCTTTGGATTTTTGTTATATGTTCTTCTAAATGCTTCAGCAGCCTCATTAACAGGATGGTTAATGCAGACCACTACAATTACAAAGCCTATATTTGGATTTTCATGGTTTTCTCTCCAGATGTTGGCCTCACCCTTTGAGCCTACTCGCCTTAATCAATCACAGAACTGATGGTACAAGGTTGGTACAGAAACAGCCCTGTTCTGATTTTCTGTCCAGTGATCGCAGTTTCTCTGACATTCAAAACAGAGTCGTTTTTCCTATTTTACAAAAAGCTTCTAAGAAACAGGTTATCTGTTTTTCTATTGCTGTTAAAAATGCATGTTCTGTTGGGTAATTAAATGCATAGCACCATCCATACATGCCCTCACAGCAAGAGTAGCGACAGCACTGATAATGTGAGGGTGTCATTTGTATTTTCTTCACCTCACATTGAAATGTTTCATGCAGGACATGTTATACACATCACTACTGTCAAGCATTAGTCATACGAGAAACTCGTGACCAAAGCAAATTTCCTGATAGCTGCTTTTATGAGACTACTATAATGTCATTTTATATATAGTATTAGAATATATGATATTGGATATTATTAGTGTCTGCAGATTTGATGTTCGTCCATACCATAAACCCCATAAAGATCCCTGACACAAGAGTATGTCTGTTTTGCTCTCATAGTGAGTTACTGACACGTAGCAAGGCTCTAAAATGGTAACCTTGTCTGAGGCAGATACTCTTCAGCAAAACAGTACAAAGACCAATTCCAAATAAAATAACAAACAGTCCCCTTAACTACTGACCCAGCCACCAACAACAAAACACATAAACAATAATTATAAATGGAGAAAAAAAAAAAACTGTGTCGAAAGCTAAGACAATGATCATAGTCCTGTACTAGCACCACAAAGGGCAGCCAATGCACCAACAGAAACAACTATGACATTCAAGTAGCACTGCAGTGGAGCTTTTTCACAGGACCTTGTCAGGAGAGTGCTGAACAAAAAGAGCATACAGTACATTACAGTACAAAATTCCAACTATCATTTGGATGAATCTATCTCAACATTGAGAAGAGATGTACAGTAGCTGGAAAGTTTCAAGTAGTCTTTACAGTTTGTCCCAATCTGACTGTGTTAAGCCTGCCGGGAACAATGCACTACTTGTGAATAAGCACAATGACAAAGATTTAAAAAAAAAAAAAAATCATCTAAATAGCAAAATAGATTCAAGCAACAGAATGAAATGATTGTGCAAAAAGACGGGCTGCACGTTTGTGTACATCGTAATGCCCAAGGATGACCATGTGGCAGATTATACATGATCTCAGACACACAGATGTGTATTGAAACACATCAGGTGTGTTTATTTCTAACTTACTAATAGGATCACATTCACTCTCATCCTATGAGAAGAATAAAGAAATCTCTACAAACTCTACTAATGAATGCTCTGATTGTGCGTAGCTTTGAGTGAAACAAGGAGCGAGATTGTGGTGCACTATTTGTTCTAAGAGCTTGTGTAAAGGCTATGCTTTGGGACTCTCACATTCAATATTGCATGTCTGCAGTTTACACTTAAGGTTCCATTTTGCATTATGGTATAGGAAGCCCTGCACTGAAGCTTGCAGCTGTGCAGCAAGTTTGCAATGACCTCACTGAGGTAGAGACCCTGAAAAGATGCATGGTGCACAGAAAACAACAATAAATAAAGTGTGCTGAAAATTTATAGATATTCCCTTTGTTTTGGATTGGTAAACATGCAAAGTACAATACATTGCTGCTTTAGGGCTTAATTAAGTGCATGGTAGCATGAAAACGGGGTTGTTCATGACAGTCATGATTTTTTTTTTCCTCCCACAGTCACCTGCTTTTCAGCCTTCTCATCTGGCTCATTAAAATCTTCAACATCTTAATTAAGTATCAGTATCAGCTCATACTAAAACAGAAGGTAAACCAGCTCCGCTCATCTTTATTAATCCCATTGTACACAGAGGCACTTTCACTGATCCTGTTGGTGAAAGGGATAAAGGCACTAGCAACTAATGTCAGAATAATTCTCTGTGTCATGATGTGAAATTCCAGACAAATCCTTATCATTGGATTCCAAACCAATATGTACTAAAATTTTATGTGGAAATGGAAGCATGACTAATAATATGTTAACTTTTGTTGTTCAAAGAAGGTCCATGCACTGCACTTGACGTAATACTGTAATTGGTGCTTATAATGACTATATGCATCTTTAATATTTATTTAGTTTCTTCAACTACTTTTTAATTAGAAACTCTGCATCCTCAATGTGGGTTTGGATATATTTGATCGCAATTCAGAAACATCTAGAATTTGATTTCCTTTGTTTCCCTGACAATAGGGCACTGCAAAGTGCCTGAATTGCAACAAGCTGAATACTCATGTCATGCATTAAATATACCAGGATACAAAAGTACCTTAGTCGATAGACCATAATGCAGGTTACTTTTCATGCTATGATCTCATTTATGTACTGATCCCTTAAGATTTAACATTCAATTTCTATACGTCTACATGATTAGCATTTCAAATCAAAAACTCATCCAGTGCACTCAGTATGAAAACAGATGAGAAGAGGGGTGGAGTCAGGTATCCAAAAGAACAGCCTTTCCATTATGAGAGATATGTCTCATGCATGCCGATATCAAAATGGAAAGTCTCTAATCATGCTCATGTGAAGCTCACTTATCATTGTGCTGTGTTGCATCTAAAGGGCATGGCATTGAATCACTTGGTGATATCACAATTACAGCATCTGCTGGAAAACAGCAGCATTGCAGATGTCCATGAAGCGAATAGATCACCATCTGTTTACATCCAAACAAGTGAGTCAGTCTTCTTCCTATAAGGTGCTTTTGCTGAATAGTAGATCCTTTGTGGGGGAGGGAAGGTGGAGGGGAAGGTGGGGGTCACCTAACTTCTTGGCGTTTACAACATGGCTGCAGATGCTTGCATGTCTCTGCAGACTTTTCTGGTACATTGTGCAACTTGCTGAAACGTTATTTGTATTCCATGCATAAGATTTGAATTATCACGCTGTCGTCGGATGGGACAGTGTGTGCTCTGCGTCCTCCAGGGTGGCATGAATATGCATTTTCTTTTTGATATACCTATATATTTGAAGAAATCAGTAGAATTAATTATTCTATCTACCTTTCATATACTCAGCTTTGTTTTTTCTGTTTCCTTTCTATATAGTTGAGCATAGTTGTAGGCCTAATGCCATAGAGCGCTTTGGGGAGGTAAATGAAGCATTTCTAACTGATGATCTACTCCACATATGACAGTCCCACAGAGATCCCAGAGTTCCTAAATTATGTCTAAACATCTGTCAGCAGCTTGCTTTTATTTACACAGTTTTGGTTGGCTATAGTGCAATTGCCAGTTCTGAGATTTGCCTCCCTAAAGTTGTCAATGCTATTGTTTATGTCTCCGTCAATCTCCATGTATTCTGACTTGCTCACGGTTGATGAACTACGGCGGCTGGAATTGGTTTCAGAGGGAATGTTGGGATTGCTGACATTAAGCAGCTGGGCCTGCTCCTCTCCCTCTGTTTCCCTGTGGTAGAAGTAGTTGAAGTTGGACACAATGACAGGCACTGGGAGTGCAATTGTCAACACTCCAGCAATGGCGCACAGAGAACCTACAATCTTGCCTCCTATAGTGACCGGGACCATGTCCCCATAGCCCACAGTTGTCATAGACACAACAGCCCACCAAAATGCATCTGGGATGCTGCCAAAGTAGGATCCTTGCTCCTCTGCTTCAGCAAAGTAGACAGCACTGGAGAACAAGATGACTCCAATGAACAGAAAGAAGATCAACAATCCGAGCTCTCGCATGCTAGCCTTGAGGGTCTGCCCCAAAATCTGCAGACCTTTGGAGTGTCGTGACAGCTTGAAGATCCTAAACACCCGGACCAGACGGATCACCCTGAGTATGGCCAGAGATGTTGCCTGCTCCCCCACTCCCTCTCCGCTCTCTGGGTCTTCAGCCAGCTCAGTGCCTAGTGTGATGAAGTAGGGGATGATAGCCACTATGTCGATCATGTTCATCATGTTCTTGAAGAAGGCTGGCTTGCTTGGGCATGCCAGGAAACGCACTATCAACTCAAATGAGAACCAGATAATGCAGAGTGTCTCAATGACGAAGAAGGGATCTGTGAGGATATTTGGCTTGTAATAAATAGTAGTGTTCCCCACTCTCTCAAACCGACCCATTGGATCCTCTTTGAGCTGTGGTAATGTCTCTAAACAAAATATGACTATTGAAATCAGAATGACCATCACAGACACTATGGCAATCCCTCTTGCAGTGCCTGAGCTCTCTGGATGCTCGAAGAGGAGCCAAATCTGACGCTGAAACTCTTTCTCAGGTAAAGGCCGCTCTTCCTCCCTGATAAAACCTTCATCTTCACGGAACTTCTCCATGGCGTCTACGCCGAGCTCATAAAACTTGATTTCTTCTGAGAACATATCCAAAGGGACATTCACAGGTCTTCTCAGCCGACCTCCAGACTGGTAGTAATAGAGGATAGCGTCAAAGCTGGGGCGGTTTCTGTCAAAGAAGTATTCATTTCTCAAGGGGTCAAAGTACCTCATGCGCTTTTTGGGATTGCCAAGTAATGTCTCTGGAAACTGGGAGAGAGTTTTCAGCTGCGTCTCAAACCGGAGACCAGCTATATTGATGACCACCCTCTCGCAGCATTCATGGTCATTGTGATCTGGGGGGTAGGTGTCCTGAGGGTGACCAGGGACAGCCGAGGTCTCGTCCATGTTATCTCCTGCTACTACGGTCATTTTGGGAGGAGGAGGAGGAGGAGGAGGTGGAAGAGGAAGAGGAGGAGGAGCTGCTTTGGGATGCCGGTTAGTCTGAGAGAGCAGGCATTCAGGTTCAGGGTGAATTTTCCACTCCTCAGCTTCCCACACCACTTAAATAGTTGGAGACGTCCCCAGATACGAGGGACTGGTTGGCTGCTTTGCCTCAGTGCGGCTCCACTGCGGTTCTCGCTGACTTGACCATTGCTGCTCTCCAGTGCATCTGCTGCTGTTGTTACTGCTGCCTCTGTTATCCAGGCAGAAAGGGAGGGGGTGGGGGTGGGGGCCAGAGAGAGAGAGAGAGAGAGACAGAGCGAGAGAGAGAGAAAGAAATAATGGGATCAAACAGCCAAGATATCTGCTGGCTCAGCATTTTCTGCACTTTATTTATTTATTAACTATCTTCTCACATTAGTGCAAAAGTAAATGCAGAAAATGTAGCACAAAAGCATGTCTATAACTCTATATCTTTATCTTAGAATTCACACTTGTCTGCATTTTTACATCCTTATGTCCACATTGTTAAAGATTCATAAGCTTGTCTCTGTCTCATCATTATACATCTATGAGTTTTAAAAGGGTTCACTTTTCATCTATGTTGCAGATGCTCGGGCTGTGTTTTTTAAAGGAGCATGGCAGTGATTTATCCTACGCCACTCACTCCAACAGTCTCAACTGTGATGTGACGCATAATATCTGTTACTGTTTTTTTCACCAACTCACGTTTCTACATACATGAAACCAACTGGTTTAATGCCGAGCAAAGGATGTAAAATTATTCTGTGAAATAAGAACATAACACAGTAGTTATATGTTGATTTTCATATGAGAACACAGAGTAAACAATTTGTATAGGTCAGCAGTTTTGAGGCTTACCGTAGGTTGATGGTTAAAGATCCTGAAGGCGTCTTATCCTCGAGTAAAACCATCCATCGGCAGAGCAGCACTTGGCGATCTGTGGCAACTTTACATCGCACCTAGTTGAAAAAAGCCTGTACGACTGACCTCATCACCATTCTCATCACCGTCCGCCTCAGAGTGAAGCAAGAAAGGATAAAACACAATGAAAATCAGGTGACTCTAATGAGAAAAGCCTGGGACGTAAAAAGGAGCGAACCTGCGGCGTCGGAGTTGCTTGCGCGGTGGCACAGCGGTGTGAGCTTACAGTATACCGCAGGAGAAAATCCTGTGCTGCAATTCAGGGGGGGAGATACATTAAGGGGCAATAAGCAAGCCCTTGACATTTCCAGACATCACTGCATCAGCAGAAATCTGCTGCTTTTTGCGAGTAGACAAGATGACGGGCAGTGTGCGTTTCGGCGCGGCTCGGAAAACAAAATATTGAACAAAAAGAAAAATGGGCAGTAAGGAGACGGTCAAGCGCAGCAGCAGCGACGTCCAATTGCTTTCTCAACAATGTCAAGCATGTTTTGCTGTGTACTGTACATGCGAGTGCAGGGGAGGTGAAGGAATAGAAAGGTGGGGAGAGGATGAGGAGGAGGAGGAGGAGGAGGAAGAGGAGGAGGAGTTGGAGGGTTTCGACGCAATGCAGACCGGCTCTACTAAAGCACGCCGCCAGAAGTTCTCCATACACCACAAAAACAAGAGCGCCTGTGTGCCAGCACTGGCGCAATCAGTCTGCAAAGGACAGTGTATATCAAAACCTGGAAATAAACACCACCTTACTCTCTAATCAGCACAATCACTTGGAATCGAAACATTTGTTAATGAAAGATTAAAAGTATTTAATTTGAGCTCTGACGCGCTGGGATGATATAGATGTTTAACTCAGGGACTGACAGGAGCCATGACTGAGCTAATGTGAGAACAAATTTGGTATCACTTTACTGGTAAGCAAAGAGAAAGATAAAACCACTAACAGTGTGTTTGACAGCTATGGACACAGCTACCCTGATATATTGTTTCATAAAAGCTGTCACTGCCTAAATCTAATATTTTATGCACTAAGCACAAATTCTCCCAGTTTGTACTCGCTGCTAGATGTGACTTAAACGCAAAGATTGAGGTGCAGCTCTTTGTAGCAGATCCAAGATCCGTTTCAGGACCAGGGACAGCGCAGGTGACTGATTTGACAAATTCAAGAGCAAATGTGAGAGGACGAACAGAACCAAGGTCTTCAAATAGTCACGCATATGACAAAGTACTAATAACGGGCCACCTGTCGATTAGAAGGGCGTGGTTTAACGTGAAACCGGTTTTAGGGCCTTAAAGCCTTAGGAGGGTCAAAACAACTATCCTCAGCCCTGACTCTGAAAAACATAGAATTAATATAAAATCAAACCTCTGAGTCATTTATTTTCAGTGGGCTTCAAGCTGAATAAATACCCTGCATTTATCACACTGACATTTTATTAAGTTAATTGGTTTTGTGGCAAGACCTCGTAAGTCTAGTTTTCCATCATTCAGCACCAAAAATCTACAGCGTAATTTACAGAAAGTGATGAAGTATTTCGAACTAATAAGAAGGCAGGCATTTGACTTTTTACAAAAACAAAAGCTTCTGTGTGATTAGACTGGGGGAAAAAAAAAAGAAACAGCGTAATTTCTGAATTTAAATTTATTTGTAAAAAGGATTAAGTTAAGTTCACATACATATTGAAATTAGAAAAATAAATATTTATTACATTTAAAATTCATGAATGAATTTATGTCATGCAGACATACTGTTCTGGGCTACACTGTGGTACCCAGGACACTGCAACGCAAACGTAATGTAACAACCCAGAGATGTAAGCTGCAAGTTCAGTTTTACATTATAAGCTGCACAGGAAAAGATTACATTTATATTAAAAATGCAATATATACACAAGGCTTTAATACAAAGATTGTGTGGTCATTTATAAAGCCTACATAAAAGAATGTTATTTGTTTTCTACAGATAAGCGTAGGCAAACTAAACCTTTTTCAGGTGTTTCTGTCAAGGCGACAGCACTGACAATGCAAAACCATTTTTACCTGAATTGGCATTGAAAAGAATCCCACACTTTTAGTTAGTTCTCTGAGGGATTGACATGTTGCACTTAATCGCCTGCCCCCTGCCCCCAGAAAACAAAACTCTCTGTGTTAACACTGGGAGGTGAAAGAGAGCAGCCAGGCATCTGATGAGCTTAGTTAACCATCACAAGCATCCGGTAAGTCAAAGAGAATGATCCCAGAGGCTTAAGTCTAAATCAGTCAAGGCCAGCTGCAACAGTGCAAATATACTGAAGCTAAAGTGTTAATTTTGCACACTGTATCCTGAGCAGAAGTGTTGTTTGCAGGAATATTTATCATCCACAGAGTGGCGCTCAAAGCTCACTTATTTTTTGACTATTCTGATCAGTCTGCTGTGGAGGCGCATTGCACCCTCCAAATGCAAATAAGAAATGTTTTCGTCTTCATCTATCATTATTATGTTGCAGCACTGTCATAACTTTGAGACAGTCACATTGTTGTCGTGCGCTGCCATGTCATGCCACATAACAAACAGTTCAGCAGGCGTCAAGTTGGTCATGACGTCAGGTCATGAGGCAGGTAGTTCCGCACATAGCAGTAATGTAAAACACGTGAAAGACAGTCACTTATATCCATAATCTTGCCTATCTATAGAGACAAACGTTTGTATTGTTTATGTGTCTGTCTCTTGCTGTGCCGTGGAGCCCTGTGCGTCATTGAGCGCTTTTACGCACGACTGAGGTCTAGTCTACGATTCTGAGGGATTAATGGGATTTAAAAGATATTCAGTGTCATTTCCATGTAGTAGAACACCCCTCTAAGAGAGTCACTTCAATACCTGACAAACGTATAAAAGATTACATATAAGTGTTGTGTTGTTGCCACTATGGAGAGTTGTACAGAGACATTTTATTGCACCCCAGAGATTGTTTTTATAAAAGTATTTAGTTCATAAAACCAGCTATTATTGTAGTTTAGAAACTCTATAACCTGATATGAGATGTCAAAGTTTGCAGTAGCTGGACAAGTAAATTCTCTGATTGAAGTGAGACAAATAGTAGATGAACAGCAGTCTTCATTTGGGTGAGCCACACTGATGGCTCCAGCCTGTATCTCTGGGGGTTACCCTGAGACAGTGTGATTAAAACTCCAAATACATCATTAATAAAGACTAAAATGCACGTGCACTGACAGACATCCAAACAACCAGTCTTCCAAAAGTGCGTCTTTATACATCTGTTAGTTTCCCTGTGTATGCTTCTATTGGGTTCTCAGAGGGACAAGTCAAGGTTTCCATGTCATCGTCATTCTGATAGGAGTCTGATTGGAAGAGCGACTGGGTACTTCTGTTGGAATCACATTCACCAAAGGAGGGCTGCTCCTGCTGCCCGCAAGTCACGTGTACGTACTGCACATTGTCCTCCTCCTCGTTCTCCCTGTGGTAGAAATAATTGAAATTTGACACGATTACAGGGACAGGTAGAGCTATGGTCAGTACTCCAGCGATAGCGCACAATGATCCGACGAATTTACCCCCCATAGTAGAGGGGCACATGTCTCCATACCCCACCGTGGTCATTGTCACCACAGCCCACCAAAACGCATCAGGTATGCTTGAAAATCCAGATTCAGGGTCTTCTGCTTCGGCGAAATAAACCGAACTGGAGAATAAAACTACTCCAATGAGCAGGAAGAATATCAGCAGACCAAGTTCCCGCAGACTTGCATGGAGTGTTTGCCCGAGAATCTGGAGACCTTTGGAGTGTCTGGAGAGTTTAAAAATCCTGAACACACGGACCAGACGGATGACCCTGAGGATGGCCAGAGACGCAGCTTGCTGACTGCTGCCCTGATGCTCTGCGAGGTCAAGGCCCAGGGTGATGAAATATGGAGCTATGGCCACGACATCTATTAGGTTCATGATATTTTTAAAGAACGCCGCTTTGCTGGGACAAGACAGGAACCTCATGGTGAATTCAAAGGAGAACCACACGATGCAAAGTGTCTCCACCATGAAAAATGGATCTGAGAAGGGATTCTGGGCTTTGCCGTGCGCACTTCCATTGATGTTATTCTCGGGGACTACGGGGACTTCTCTAAACTCAGGTAAAGTCTCCAAACAGAATATGATGATAGATATCAAAATAACCATAACTGACACAATGGCTATTATCCGTGCAGGTCCTGAACTCTCCGGATACTCGAAGAGAAGCCAGAGCTGCCGCTGGTACTCGTTGGACGGCAACGGGCGCTCCTCTTCCCTGGTCAGGCCCTCATCGTCACGGAAAAGCTCTATGGCTTCATTTTCAAGTTCATAAAACTTAACTTCTTCCAGGAAAATGTCCACAGGTACGCTTACGGGCCTCCGCAGCCTCCCTCCTGACTGGTAATAGTATAAGATGGCATCAAAGCTCTGCCTGTTCCTGTCAAAAAAGTACTCATTTCTGAGCGGGTCAAAGAAGCGCATCCGTTTACGCGGGTCTCCCAGGAGCGTGTTCGGGAAGCGCGAGAGGGTCTTTAACTGCGTCTCAAAACGCAGACCTGAGATGTTGATGACCACCCTCTCGCTGCACTCCTGATCCTCTGGTTCCAAGTCCACAGCATCTTGCAACAAAGGAGTCACCACCACAGTCTCATCGGGGTTCTCCAGGGACACCACAGTCATCTTTCACCCCTTTAAGGGTAAATCCCTCACTCACCTTCTTGGTGTCTTCCTCTTACCCTTTTCCTCGTGTGTCCTCCCAGCTCTCTTTCTCATACAGACACTCGGAACTCAGGCAAATTCCCTTCTGTGCTCCCAAAATCCAGCTTTATTTGTCCGATTATCCGAAGTCGTTGTGCTGTTGTTGATTTACAGTCTTGTTTTTTGTCAGATTAGAGCCTCTGGCCTGTCAACTTTCAATCGTGCAGACAGATCTCCACTTGCATATACCGATGGCGAGGGATGGCTATCATATTCACACCATTTTAAACTCCAAAGCCCTGCCCAAGTTGGAAGACAAGATGACACTTGTTGTTGCTGCTGCTGCTCCTGTCCCTCTCAGGCTTGTTGCTTTTGTGCAGTGATTTACCAGTAAACATTCAGCCTTTCACAATTAATTTAGAATCTTAAAACTTTCTTGAATGTCCCACAATAAAGTCCAGCTGTGTTCTGCCCAAAGTTCAATGTCCAACAAGTTTTCAGTCTGCTGAGTCCACGGAGAAATGGAGTCTCTCACCCAGCAGGTCCCTCATTCATGAAATCATAGGGCTATTCTTGTCAGGGGGGGAACCTCCAGGACCCAGCCCACGGCTACTTTGGGTCACAGCCCACAGTTTTAGAAACAAGGAGTACAGATGAAGGCAGCAAATAAGTTAAGCTTGTCAAGCACAGTGAGGTTTTTCTGCTGCTGCATATTAAATGTGCCCTGAAATAAATAAGGTGAAATAACATGAATGCTAGAGACTAACATAACCACAGCCCCTCCTGGACGCAGCCAGTGGAAACTGCTGGCTTGACTGTCACCTGAGCAGGCAGAGAGGATAGCGTCTTCAGGAAACTGCTGCCAAAATAACATTCACCATTCATGCAGTTAAAGGGCTCAATTGTACAACTTGGAACAGAAATGACCTAGACTGGGGGTCACCGAGATACACTGCAGGTATGCAGATTTTAAGGATGAAATGAAAATAACACATTTTGAATGATAAAAAAAATCCTAAAAGATGTGCCATTGGTGTAAAGGGTAAAGTTATATATGCACTGCAGGGATGTAATCTATAAATAGGTGTGTTTTTCCACTTTCATTGCCTTCATAAAGCTGTATCAGTTATCCAAGTCAACAATAATAGCACTGGGGTGATAATCAGTGTTACTAAAACCAACCTGGATGCTTTGCATTATTACAAAGATGGGGGGAATCTTTTGCAGTCACAACATGCCTCTGCAAACTTATTCTGAGAATTCCATATCACTGATTTTTTTTCAGTCAGTTTAATGAGCATAAAAACCCCAGAAGAGCCCTGTTTTTTGGCCTTTCCATTACTGAACAAAGGGTTGGATTTCAGAGTCAAATGTCAGTGTCAGGACACGGTCCTGCCTGCTGCTAATGTGTTAGCATATAGCGTTCACCAAATTACTGACCTGGTCAAGCCAAGGTGCCCCTTGATCGTATCCAAGGAAACAGCAATAACAAATAAGCTGGGGAACTGACACACGAGTCTAAGAAATTAGTCCAGGCAAAAAAAAAAAAAAACAATACTCAAAAATGTGAAATCCAAACATGCAGGATCAGGAGTAACCACACTCTGTCGTGTTGTCTGAGTTTGTGACGTATCTCTGAATTGTGGGTTGTGTAAAAATCTGTAAAGTTATATAAGTTATGTAGGTGAATATTTAGCAGTGAAGACACGTAATGAGACAGTCTGGGAGACGCATGCCGTAAAGACGGCAGGGTGCATGAATGCTGACAGCAAGGAACCACTTACGTTATTCATGGCTCAACCTGCAAATACAGGACACCCCACGGTAACATGATATGTGGATTCACTCATACCAAGGAAACATGTGCTTTTTGGTCAATTAAAAAGTAAAATTTGCAACATGGGTTTTTCTGAACATTGAAGGTCATTAGTGATCTCATGTGATTAATATAGCAGAAATATGACTAAAAAATAACGATTTGATCTAATTAGAAAAGTAATTCTGTTAAAACATGCTTTTCATCAGGAGACTCATCTTATTTATTATTTATTAAGTACAGGTGTGGAAACATGTCATAAAAAGTCAACAATTGTCAAAAATCTGGATTTTCTTGTGTGCAAAGGAGCAGAAATTGGTCACAAACATACATTAAAAGTTTTCTTTATAAATTCTGTAAAGCAGCACTTATCAACAAAAGCATCTGATGCTGTAAAATTCCAAAAACACATTAGCAAAATGTCAGTTGGTTTGAAGTATTATGTTTCTCTAGAAAACATGTATTTCTAAAGCTACATTTGCGATAAGACATCCCAGCTATTGTTGAACTAGATTTAAAAAAGCAAAAACCCAAAAATAAAGAGAATTTTCCTCATTTTACAAGTTAAACTCTCAATAAAAGAATATTGAGTTCATCTTAACCCTTACAGGCCTTGAACTATTTTTGTGGTGACTTTCTGTGATTAACTTTTCTTAAGTGATTTATCATCAATTATTATAACAGCATTGTCTGCCTTTTTAATTTTCAAATTTGAAAGTGTTTTCCAATGTTTAGAAGAATATATCATTAAGTGAATGTAAAAACATACAGTCTACAACCACTGTTACATTTCAAACTACATGGGTTTTATTGGTGAATCAGTGTTGCAGAAGATGATGGTATTTCAATGTTCACTTATGGAGTTCATGAAAGTAAAAACTGCTCATATGTGATGACAATGAAAAGATGAAAACCTCCATTTTACCTACATTATTTTACTGTATTAATATGATTAGTCGTTCAAAAGTTATTAAACGTTTTAGATCAGTGAAGGCTTTTGGTTTCTGGTGGCTGTTTAGGTCTTCAAGGTTTAAGAAACAAACCCTGTCACAAAAAAAATAATAATTAAAAAAGGTACTGATTGAAATAGAGTAAAAGTTTAACTCAGTCATATTCTCAACATCATTGTTTAACACACTTTGAATGGTCTCATAAATAATACTGTTATTCATCAGCATTGTGATGAATTGTACCTTATCTCTTAAAGTTGGTCTTTGTCTAAATTTAGGCACCATGAGACACCTTCATAACTCATTACAGACGTGAGGTAATCACAGCAGCAGTGACTCCCTTGGCTTTCACCTCCTCCCAAAACCCAGGCCAAGTATTTACAAAGTGTGCGTGTATTTCTGTAAGTGTGTATCCGGCACCGCTATCAGTACGTTGGTGAATGAACGCATGTGCATATCATGTTTGTGTGAGGGTCTGAGGTATAAACTGAAAGAGGAGTTTTTAGAAGGTCAGCTGTGCTCGTCAACAGCTCCTTCGGATCACATCGTTCCAGTGCCAACTACTCTGCTCAAAATGAAATAGGGGGCATTTGAGCCACTGTGTCGTATGCTCTGTAGAGCTGGCGATGACAGCTTCTCAGACACAGGAATGAGTCTATTGAGGTAAAGCTACACCTGTGGAGCCTTGGTTTCCAGGGAATCAATATGGTCCTAGAGCATTAAAGTTTATCGAGATCAAACTTCAGATCACTGCTGCTGAATAAATTCTCAAAAACACATAGCTAAAATAAAACTTTTGTTTCGTGTAAGTTTCATATAATCATTATTCAGCATCTCAGTGGCAACAGATGTACTTCATCTGATGTTGCAGTAATTAAATGTATTCCATATTCTATGTTTATGGCACCACCTACTGAGTTTTCTTCCATAACAGTGCATCTGATTCATCTCCATCATCACAGTTGACTATAACACTGTGTACACACAACTTCATAGATCTGAAACTCATCAGGAACTGAGTTGTACTTGATGATTTCCCTCAATTATATTTCTATATTTATCGTGGACTATTTATCGTCCATTTCTATTCTTATTGCATTTTTGTTCCCTCATATTTGCAACTTCTGCTGCTGTTGTGCTGCAAATTTCCCCACTGTGGGACGAATAAAGGTATCTTGAATCTTGAATTTCTATTTCACTTTTATTTCATTGTTCACTTTGATTTATAGATTTAGTTATACTTCATTTAACAAAATTATTTCTTCACTGGTAGTTTAAGTCTTATTTTAGTTAACTATAATTGCCTTGGTAACATGAAACATTCTGATATGATATGTTATATTTTGTAGGAATTCTGCTATTTTTAGCTTGGGCAGAATGACAGAATTGGTTTTAAATGTTTATCTGGGGTATGAATCTTTATGCTTTGATTTCATTTAATATCCCTTGTTAATGAATCTTTTTCATTATCTGCTTGTGTATCAGTTATATTAGCAGTCGGATATTATTATAATACAGTGGAAAACAAAAACATAGCCCTGACCCACTTTTTTTTGGAGATCTGTTGTTGTCTAGTTAGTCTTTTTTTTTTTTTCTCAAAATGGTGCACTTTACAGTTTAAATATTTTATATGCTTTCTATGCTTTACTGTAAATGAATATGGGTCAATGATTTATATACATACATACATATATA
>JAQQZY010000024.1:29711025-29722339 GCA_030068375.1 Ostorhinchus rueppellii | reverse complement strand
GGTTTCCTCCCACAATCCAAAGACATGCACTGATAGGTTAATCAGCTAATCTAAATTGTCCATAGGTGTGAATGTGACAGTGATTGTTTGTCTCTATATGTCAGCCCTGTGATGAACTGACGACTTGTCCAGGGTGTACCCCGCCTTCACCCTAAGTAGCTGGGATAGGCTCCATGCGACTCCCGTGAACCGAGCGGGGATAGAAAATGAATGAATGAATGATATCAGTTTCCTTTAAGATTTATTTTTACTTTTTATTAATTTTGGTTATTATGAAGAACTGTGAATAATCATAACAAAGGAAATAGCCACATAAATTTTGCCTTTGACAAAATTTAGGGAGGACTAAAATTAAAGATAGAAGAAAAACAGGTTTATTTTCCTACCAAAAAAAAAAAAAAAAATTTAATCAAAGCATAGAAACAAAGTCTGAAATTCTAAAGTTATATGGCCCTTAAAAGAGGTCAATAAAATAGGCAGTAACTCTATCTCATTGTAAAGAACACGCTAATCCCCCATGCATCCAGAACTGGTGGATCAGTTCTTGGCATGGTCCTGAGTATAAAGTCTGTCTGGAAGGAGTCACCAAGTGTGATTAAAATAAGGCAATAACTACGGCCACAGTACTGGGTCAAAAGTCACCTTATTCAGGACAATAAACAAATGTGACAAATCATTTTGAAGCAAACATCCATGATGCAGCTAGAAATACTGTTTACACTGTTTAAGGTACTAATGAATAAAATTCTACAGTAAATAAACTTATTTAATGTGTGTTTTGTTGAAGGTTTAACTGACTGCAGTTTAAAATCTAACTAATGTGTTAAAATGGAGAGTACTACCTTGAAACCTTTTGTGCTCGGTTCTGGTCACAACAGGTGGGACCTTACAAAACAGTCACAGGCAGAGAGGAGAAGGGAGAAAACACTTTATTCAGGGTTGATGATTTCTCATATCACTTACTACACACCAATTGCTTGACTGGCCGCCAATATGCTTGAAAACATAATCTGATATTCACTTTTTTTTTTTTTAGCTCTGATTTTCTTTCCACCATCTTTTAAGAATATCTGAGTCTAAAGTTCTTCATCCTTTTGGCTCATTTAACCATTGAACTAATATAGACGAAACATACCAGAAATGTAATACAGACATTGTCTCAGCAGCATCCAGATATTTAGAGATATGCAGCATGACACTGAATTCATAGCATTCTCTAACTAGAAAAGCACTCAGAGAGTGCAGACCTCTGCCCCCTTGTGGCCGGCTGAAGTTGCTGCAACAAATGAACGAACAAACGAACGGACGAACGAACAAACGAACAAACGAACAAACGAACAAACGAACAAACGAACAAACGAACAAACACACACACAAACTCGGGCGACCACATAACCTCCTGGCGGAGATAATAAAACTAGAGAAGCCCACAGAGAGCGTGGACCTCCGCCAAGGCAGTGTTTGTACTTTCATCCACTAGATGGCGCTGAATGTACGGCTCACCACCAAAATCTAATCATCTGTAGGATACCCCATCTCTGACAATCTGTGAAAATTTCATCAAACTCCGTCCATAACTTTTTGAGTTTTCTTGCTAACAGACAAATGCTGGCAAAAACATAACCTCCTTGGTGGAGGCAATAAATTAGATCAATATATTAAAAGTACTTTATTAAAGCCCTGCAATGAACTGGCTCCACATCCAGAGTGTATACCACCTTCGTCCATAGGTACTTGCGATAGGCTCCAGCACCCCTTGACCCTCTCAAGCAGGGGTCACCAATCCTGGTCCTCGAGGGCCTGTATCCTGCATGTTTTAGATGTATCCCTCTTACAACACACCTGATTCAAATGATGAGCCTATCATCAAGCTTTGCAGAAGCCTGATAATGACCGTCAGGTGTGCTGGAAGAGGGAAATATCTAAAACATGCAGGATACCAGCCCCTGAGGACCAGGATTGGTGACCCCTGCTCTCGAGGATAACACCGTTTAGAAGATGGATGTATGGAAGTACTTTATTTATCCAAGTGGGGGATGAATGGGCAAAATATTTTCAGAACATAACTTTACAAATTCATACTGGGAGAAATTTAAGTGGAGTAAGGGAAGTGACTTAGAGAGTCACTAAAATGACTAAGGAAAAGTAACTCCAAAAACAACAGATTGAACTTGTACATGTCATATGATTTTATAGAAAAAGCTCAAACAAAAAGTTAAGGAAACACAGAATATCATTACTTTAAGTTATAGAAAATTTTCATTTATTTCAAATACTGTTTGGACGATTACACTCTATCCCACAGGCGTCAAACAAACCAATCAAAGCCCATCAAAGAGTCCAATCTGGCCCCTAGGATGAATTAGTGACATGCAAAAATTACACTGAAGACATAAACAATCAAGGATGTTGAAATATTTTAGGTCAATTCAATCTAAAGTGGGTCATTGCAATCATAATAACCTGTAAAAAATGAAAACTGTAAATTTTTCTCTTTGTTTTAGTTTTGAAAAAGTAAAATGACACAAAAATATTTTTCTGCTCCAGCCCACTTTAGATCATATCAGGCTAAATGTGGCCCCTGAAATAAAGTGAGTTAGACACCCCTGCTCTATCCTATACTTTATTCATATTTTTCTTCCTCCCTGATAATGACGTTGCTAAACACATTGAGCTCTTTTGCACATGGACGACAGAAGGTTAAGTCAGTGGTGGTGACAGTTTGACCTGAAGGACAACATGAAAGAAACAGGGGTTGGGCTGATGAAAGAGTGTTCAATTACAGTAGACAAGGCAATAAAAATAAAAAAAAACAAACTCTTTCCTTTCATGACCCAAACTTTGTAGTTTAGTATAGTATACTTTTTAATCCCAAATCAGAGACAGCAAGGATTTTTTTTTTTTTTTTTTTATGTTTAATTAAAAAGAAAACAGGGATACTAAAATGTATTCTGACTTTAATATTGTCAATAGTGTGAACGTTTCATGATTTTTCCTGTCTATTAATTTTATATGTTAATATACCGTTCATCCATTCTTCAAATTTGGGTCAAAACATCATTTATTTATTTATAATTTAATTACATCATTTCCAGCAGGTGATGTGAACGGGTGGTTCTAATCAATCAAAGATGGGCTAAGGATAGCACATTTGATGACAGGTGTAAGAAAGCTGAGAATATTTATTATGTTTAGGTAGGCATTTGGATAATTTGGCCACTACAGTGAAGAACGGAATTAAAAGAATCAAGGAATCTGAATGAATTCAATGTATAAAGGAAAAGGGGGTGAGTCTAAACTGGAACATGTTGTAAGAATAAAATATGAAGTGTACATTTTGAAAAAAACAATAAATATTATGGCCAAATATTGGTAAAAGTTAATTTACTTGCCCCAACCAGGGACCTTTCTGTGTTTAGTCTGCATATTGTCCCCACGTCTGTGTAGGTTCTCTCTGGGTACTCCAGCTGCCTCCCACCATCCAAAGGCATATGATGATAGGTTAATTTATTAATCTAAAATTGCCCATAGGTAAGAATGTGAGAGTGATTGGTTGTTTGTCTCTATATGTCAGCCCTGTCGCTGAACTGAACTGGCAACTCTTCCAGGGTATACCCCACCTTCGCCCATAGGTAGCTGGGAAAGGCTCCAACACCCCCCATGACCCTAGTGAGGATAAAGTAGGTTCAGAAAATGAATGAATGAATGAAGTTACTAACCACTTTAGTATTAAATTTAGCTGAAAACATCCCCCAACTTTTTATTGATGAGGGGTGTAGTTCTTAAACCAGGGGTCACCAATCCTGGTCCTCGAGGGCTACTGTCCTGCATGTTTTCGATGTTTCCCTCTTCCAGCACACCTGTCAGTCATTATCAGGCTTCTGCAGCGCTTGATGATAGGCTCATCATTTGAATCAGGTGTGTTGGAAGAGGGATACGTCTAAAACATGTAAGATAGTAGCTCTGGAGGACCGGGGTTGGTGACCCGGTCTTAAACCGTCCTTTTAGAATCACTGCAAATATTTCTGTATCCTTGATGAACAACAACAAAACTACTGTGAAAGGTGATTAAAGTATAGTTCTCCAAATCAAATTTAAGTCTATTTCACTACTTTCACATTTTGAGTATTGATTGTTCTGTTGCTGAAATCAGTCCAATAAAATCTTGTGTAAATAAATTTAAAACATCTACCCTAGGTCTTTGGATGAAATCTCATCTTCATATGTTTATGTGAAACAGCGTTCCCTTAGCAATGTGTTGTAAGGTAAGCAGTTGTTGTGGTCAAGCATAGTATTGCACTACAATTAGTGTACAAGGGGAGCAGGTGAAGTTGTAATCTGTAATTAGAGCCTAATTTAATTGTTTGGTCAGTAGGTGACACGGTGGTGCAGTGGATAGCACTCATGCCTCACAGCAGGAAGGTCCTGGGGTCGATTCCAGCACCAGTCACTGGTGGGACCTTTCTGTGTGGAGTTTGCATGTTTTCCCCGTGTCTGCGTGGGCTCTCTTCGGGTACTCGGGCTTCTTCCCACAATCCAAAGACATGCATTGATAGGTTAATCGGCTAATCTAAATTGCCCATAGGTGTGAATGTGAGAGTGATTGTTTGTCTATATGTCAGCCCTGCGATGAACTGGCAACTTGTTCAGGGTGTACCCCGCCTTCTCCCTTAAGTAGCTGGGATAGGCTCCATGCGACCCCCGTGATCCTAGTGAGGATAAAACGAATACAGAAGATGGATGGATGTTTGGTCAGTTTGGAAAGAAATCCATGGTTGCCTGTAACACAGACTGAAAACTAGAGACATTATCTGCTAACAACTAAGATAAACAGTTACTATTAGCTCGCTACACAAAGACAGCAAAACAGCCTGAGCTACAGCAAGCTAAAGTATCAAATCAAGATTTTTACTCAAGTAAAACTGTAAAACTACTGGTTTCAAAAGTACTTAAAGTAGCAAAGTAAATGTAAGGGGAAAAATGCCATTTGGACAAAAGCTTTGGCAGAACCACAGGAGCCTATAGTCCACTATCCCACCTCCCAAAAAAAACATTTTTCTAAAGGCTATAATGACTATAACGTTATATTTAAATGTTAATGTTGAAAAATTTGGGATGCACTAGGCTACCTGTTTCAGCTGCATATATGCCCGTTGAAAATGAACACATTTTAGTACAATTCAAATGTATTTAAGAATGACACTGTGTACTACTGAGCATTAACATGTGTTCCATGGAGTTGAAGATGACTAGTTGCAAACCAATAGAGTGTCGGAATGATATATGTTTATACTTCTCATCCAACCATTATCAAATTCACTCTATCTGGATGGTACAATTTATCTCGATATTTTTTTTTTCTTTTTGTATTTGAACAGTGACAAGCTGGGATGAAAGCAAGCCCAAAATGAAATAGGAGTAATGAAGTAATTAATTTTTTTAATGTAACAAAGTACAGATAATTATGTGAAAACGCAAGAAGAAGTAAAAAGATGGCTGAAAAGAGTTACCCCAGTAAAGTATAGATAAACAAAATTTCTGTTTAAGTAAGGTAACAAAGTATTTGTACTTCGTTACTTGACACCTCTGCAAATACCATCATAATAGTGCCTGGATAATTTGTGAGTATTTGTGAGTAAGAGGTAAGGCACTAATTTCTTTCTTTTTGCTGGTAGTTTGTTAATTTCAGTACTGTTACAACGAAAATTTGCAGTGCATTGAAGTTGTTTGGTGTAATGACTAAAATGTAACCTTGCGAATTATCCTTCTCTCGTCGTTAGAAAAGCTAAAGTTTGTGACCTCACTGTAAACACAGCAAATATAATATAGCCTATACTGAACAGTATGTATAGGATTGTAATCAAATAAATAAATACCGGTACCTAAAGTAATTTTAATTAATAAGACAGGAAACCAGAGCTTCAGCTTAAGCAAAAATAAACACCTTTTTATGATAAAGATAAAAGTCAGTAGGCAATAAGTTAAATTAAACAGAGCTTTTGCAGAATTGTCTGTATGTATTGTATTATTCATTATAGCAAAGCCAAGCTTGAAGAAATATTTAACAAACAAAATCCGAAATGTTATTTTACTTAAAGGATATCAGTACTGGTCAATCATAGGACATTAATTGTGCGTTGTGTATTACTTATAAGCAAGTGAGGTGCAAATTAATTAAAAAATCACCATAAATGCACCACACTGGACCATTTCATTACGTGAATTATACACGGGGGCAGAACCTATGGGGAAAAGCCACTGTGGTTCAGAAGACACCTACCATCATTGATTCCAGGTGATTGAGTGTGAGTAAACATGATTTGTCTTTGCTCACTAGGGAAAAAAAGAGCATAAACCAGATAGAGTATGGATGAAAACAAAATCATCCATTGGAAACAGCAAAAATGAATTAATTACTCAAAGGTCAGCGGAAGTAGGCAAACAGTGGAGAAATAAAAAGGCCATCTCAACTGCCTAAATGAGTATATTAAGAGAACTCCTAACTTCCATTCTGTTCTAAATTACAACAAAAAGGTCTATTCTAACACACCTGCACTACCTCTGCTTCATCAAACAAAAGAGCAACATAGAGTAGCACCTCCAACTGACAAAATGTTACTAAATTTAAAATGAGCTGAATGTGATGTGGTGGAAACTGCCTGGCCGAGCTTCCAGGAGTCAGTAATGTCAAGTGCCTCCATAACAATAGAACAACAAAGCTAATGGTGAACGCTTCACTAATACCTGTTCCAAAAGCAGGCTCAAGAGACACAGTGGTGTGTTGTTCACATTAACTGCTCTTCTTATTTCCTCATTTGTACCCCCTCAAGTCTTTGAATTTTGACCCCCTTGAGTTAAGAGCAGAGGAGTTGAGCCGAGGAAGAAGGAATTTACAAACATGATACATTTGCTGAGAGCTGTCATTCTACACGAATATTTTTGTCGTGATGAAGCGATGATTAACTTTTAATTCATTTTACAGTGTGGTATCATGTGTCAATAGGTGATGCAGGGATGTGTTTTATTTAACACATGTACAACTTTGATCCTTTTAAATTATTAATGCAACTTCAGAGCAAAACTTTCATCTTAAAAGTCTAGCCTTGGTTTGTATAATCCAGATGTGTGTCATGTTTCATTCATGTCACAGGTCCCACAAAGATATACTCTTCAGTAGCCTCCTTCCTCCTGGCACAACTATTGCATAATCACCATTTTACAATAGTTTGATGTGTTTTGGGATGCATCAGTTGTTTGGCTGATGTTATTACTCATGATTAAAAGGACATTTTAACAAACAGTTCATTCCAGTACAAATATTTCCATTTTGTTTATATTGTTTTTGTTGTTATTTATCTCTTCATTAATAGTCTTCATTAATAATAAAAATAGAGTGTACTTTAAAGTCTGTCAGCTGTTTATCATATTATCTGAAAATGAACACAGATTCAAACACAAATTCCTGAAAGAACCTAACGTAGCACAACAGATAAATATCTGCCGCCACCATCAGGAAAAAGACATTCTGTAGGCCACTACTGATGTCCACTTGATAGGTTGACGCATCCCTATTATTTTGTATACTTGTGGTATTTGTCTCTGTTAACCTATGTACAGTTGGTAAAACAGAAATAGATATAGCATATTTTATCATTATTTTTGCATTGTCCATAATCATTTGACTGGCTCTCTTTTAATGACCAGAGGCAATGTCTCTGACTGCAAGGGAAGCTCAGTTTCCCCTAAAATGTCAAAAATTAAATGGTCAAGTATATGGTTGTGTTAACATTTCATTGACTACAAAAGCATTAGAACATGTTCATCTCAAAGACAAGTTCCTTCAGAACCAGCCAGTTATCACAAACCGACTGAGTTGATGTTGTTAACTTCTCATATATTCCCGTAGCGTTGTTTTTGTTGTCAATGCATTTGCCCAGAGAACTTCTTCTTCTTGGTGTGGTTTAATGGTGGGTCACACTCAGCAACTTAGGCATTTCTGCCCTCTAGTGTCTCTACTGTAATATGAACCAGAGCATTTGCCTATAGAAGCTAGGCGTCCATGCACTTCAATGGGACAGTTTTGTTCATTGCCTCAAAATTCAACGGTCATTGTATAAATGCCACGACTTTGTCCCGCCCCAGATTCACCCCCAGAGATGCTGAATTGGTTGAATGGAGCTGTGGGCGGGCTTCAGCTGGCCTGGACACTGAGCCTCCATATGATAATTGGAGGATCAGTCAAAAGGCTGAATCCCATTTTCACTGACAGGTATGTTGATATATACACCATCACTTGACCTCAGCCTATCAGTACCATCGTGGATTTTGCAAGCGATGTCCAAACTAAGACAAACTGTGACCAATTTGTTGGCATTTTCTCTGTGAAAATACTTGTTTATTTCTCACACTGTAAATAAAACAGACTCATCATATTTCTTTGTTTCAGTTTAACATAATTTCAATAATTCCTTGTTTGAGTTTAGTGTCCTTTTGTTAGATAGTTCAATCAGTCATACTGTTGGCTAGGTCAGAGTGAACTAGCTAGCTAGCGTCACAGAGTCACTTTCTTAAAAAGGAACAGAGGGCAGAATTTACATATAAATAAATGTACAAATTTATGATGTAAGCTGACCAGTGAGCTTCCCCTCTTTGACAGACCGGTAGCCGCCACTGTTAATGACGTACTGTGTATCCCACTCTTGATCTGCTATGAGTTTAGTGGAGAAACAGCACTGCAAAAAAACTAAATTTAAATTAAATATTATGTTTCAAACTGTAGGTCAGTAAATAGCAGATATAATTAACTTAAACAGAACTGATAATATAGCATCTTGTTAAGGATGTACCTTCTTTCATTTGACACTAGTTGGGATAAGCTTCAGCAAACCCCATGGTAGTAGTTTGAAAAATTAATAAATGAATAGACAATAATGTCATAAATAGTGATTATTTGCATAAAAATTAACTTGTTTCAACATCATAACAGGCCTAATGAAGATATCCCTTAAGGTGGTGTACCAAGATTGATTTACATTCGGGTTCTAATCAGGGAAGAGGATTCACACACTCCAATTAACATTTCACAAACAATCAAGAAATGGACAGGAGCAGGCACTAGGCCCCTGGTCTGCAACAGTCAGATCATATATTTTTGAGCGAGGGTCTGTTCGAGGTTTCTGCCTATTAAAAGGAAGATTTTCCTCACCACTGTCACTAGTTTACAAGTGTTTGCTCCTGGGGGATTCTGTTGGGTCTCTGCAAATTGGCTTCAGAGTCTGGTTTCCACCAGCTCCTTATGTGAAGTGTCATGAGATGATTACCTCCGCCAAGGAGGTTATGTTTTACTGTGCGTTTGTTTGTAACCATCTAACTTTGTTTGTTTGCAATATAACTCAAAAAGTTATGGACGGATTTTGACGAAATTTTCAGGGTATTTCCACTCTGGGTCAAGGAAGAGATGGTTCAATTTTGAAGGCGTTTTGAATCACCATCTGGATCCAGGAACTGTTTAAATGATTCTTTATCATTGTCAGATAGGGCATGGTGGCATAGTTCTGCATATAAGGTCATTCACCGCCATCGAGTAGAGGAAAGTACTTACACTACCTTAAAAAAAAAAGTACAAACACTACCTTAAAAAAATTACAAACACTACCTTAAAAAAATACAAACACGACCTTAAAAAAAAAAAAAAGTGCAAACATTACCTTAAAAAAAATACAAACACTATCTTGGCGGAGGTCTGCCCTCTCCGTGTGCTTTTCTAGTTTTTGTTATGATTTGGCGCTATATAAATAAATTTGATTTGATTTATATACTGTATTCTTGTCATTATATTATGTCCTACAAATAATTTAAAACCACAAATAACCTCTAGGCTTCTTCACTTTTCACTCAGGACTTAAACCTATTCTTTAAACTTGAAAGAAGTGAGATCCTCCTAATTTCCCTTAAATCTCACATAACTGGGCTATTTTAAAGGACTAAAAAATGACTAAACATGCTGCTTTTAATATGAATTTGCCTCCTCTGCAGCTGATTGAACATTTACAAGGAGACTGGCTGTTCCTGCACATGTGTTCTTTATTGCTCCCCCATATCCAGCATGCTGATGATTACAGATGACCAGTCTGTACAAGTTGGGCCAGCTGCCTGGGCTGTACACTAAAGAGAAGGCCAAAAGTCAGGGGGTGAGCTGACTGGGGTGGGGTGTGGGATAGCGTTGTCTCCTATTACGACAACGGCTGCCAGAGCTCAGCCAGCGCTTTGACTCTCTTTTCCAATCCTTATACTTCCTGAAAATCAATAATATTACTGATGGCTCTTTTTGCACTGTGAATACACAAATAAAAGTCATGTGAGAAATTCTGGGAACAGACGGTACACATGGTTTTACTTGATGTGTGCTGTTGGGTGAATAATGGCATGAAGCAGGTGGTGTTATTGTTGATCCAATTGATCTACACTCAGCAGCTTAGGGGTTAAACAAATTTTAAAGAAAGAGTTGTCCTTAAAATGCCTATTGTTGACACTGTGACTTCCATTAGATATGTTTCTAATTTTTGACTGTGTAACAAATATGTAATTATCCAAGAGTTACCAGCTGTTTGATCTTTGGGCTGAATTACAGTAGGTAAACTACAGTCATACAGGGATTCAAATCAACTTTTTTTCCCACCTTCTTTAGAGTTATCCAGTTTGACTCACAGGATGTACTCTTCCTGGAATATTCGTGCAATTTCATTCTCCTATGTTCCCTTGTGTTACTTGAAAGAATAATATCCTCTGATGTGCAACTGCACATGGAAAATGATGGGTTTTGATGAAAACACACATCTTTTTGTCCGGTATTTTCTTTTGATTTCCTCATTTTGATATGCTGGTTCAACTTTTCAAATTTTCCCTGACCCTTTGCTTAGGGTGAATATGATATGTAATATAGTAGTAATGTAATATGTTTGTAATATAAAAGTAATATAAACTAACCAAAAAACCAAGACTTTCTACCACTACTTCAAAATGATAATGGATGTTGCCACACCTGCACTGGAGATAGTTTGAAGAACGTAACTACCTAGAGTAGCTTTTCTGTTGCCCTTCTGTAGTTTAGCTGCTTGTTTGGGTGTGACATGTTCCACTGGTTGGCAGCCATCCTAATGATGAGAATAACAGTCACTGGGTCGTGAGCAACCCAGGGGGCGGTGTTCCCTGATAAGTTTCTTTTCTTTATGATTTTGATTCATGATTCACGGCATGTACAAACACGTACAATGCTTAAACCGCATACCGTTTGAAAGCGGAGACCGTCAGCTTT
>JAQQZY010000024.1:29654759-29674651 GCA_030068375.1 Ostorhinchus rueppellii | reverse complement strand
AAGTAGCTGGGATAGGCTCCATGCGACCCCCGTGACCCTAGTGAGGATAAAGCGGGTATAGAAGATGAATGAATTTCATTAAAGTCAATGTTTCAATATTTTTGAGTGAACCAGTAGGCTTCAAACAGTACCACTCCACTGATGATCAAGTCATGTACACTGCCCAGAAAACTGAAGATGATTTTTTTAGGGAAAAAAGTTCATAGTGACAGTATGGACCAATATGGAGAAGGTATATGATAACGTCTGGAAAGATGGATTACAGCTAAAACTTACTAAAAGTGGTGTCAATGGATACATATTCCGATGGGTTTCACAATAGCTTAACTCAAGGAAGGCTTGTGTACATGTAAATGGAGCATACAGCTAGAAAAAGATACTCAAAGAAGAGGTACCCCAAGCAGGAGAACTTATCCCTACACGGTTCCTCATCTTCATCAATTACATTGTTAAGATATATGGAGCAATGCATACCAATAAGATACCATAAAATAAATGGAGCAATGTATACCAATGACCTGGTCCTGTGGTGCACTGGAATATGTATATGTATTTGTAATATGTCAACTGAAAATAAGAGATTACAAGAAGGATGCAGGAATTCTAAAGAAATTCTATACAGGAAGAGTACAACCAATATTAAAATATGGTATCACCTCATGGGGCACTGTAGCTAAATCCAACTTTGAGAATTAACCAGGGTACAGAACCAAGCTGCCCCACTTATCACTGGAGCCATGAGGTCAACACCCAAACAGGAACTAGAAACCATCACTAGACTAAGAACCTATCAGAGATCACCAATACATAAAGATGCTGATCCAGGTTGGCAAGTTTAAAAGACTGTCAGACCATCCAATGAAAGAAAGGATGTCCCAGTAGCCTGGGAGTACCCATGCTGCCTTGTGCATTCTTTTTGAACTGCTCGACAGCCTGGAGACCATGGCCGAAATCCTTGCGTCGATCTGGGGGCCAATCACAGAACGAGGAGGGATGAAAGACGATGACGCGTACTATTCGACAAACGGAAGTTAGTAGTTTTCTTTCGCGAATCCATCATGGCGGCAGCAGATGTGAAGCTATCTTTCGAAGAAGCTCTGGACAGTGTTCTAAATAGTTTAGAATATAAGTTCACTTTAAAAGATGAACAGCGTTTCACTTGCACAAACAGCAAAAATTGTCTGGCGCCATTGTTGTTTTCGCTTCTTGCAGATCATTTCCTGGCTTCTTGCTTCTTCATTCTTCTCGTCGTGCTACACACGTCATCGCATGCAAGGCAGCATGGGTTCTCCCTGGCGAGTGATAGACATAGGCTACGGAAATCACAACTCTCTACGAGAAAATTAATGGGTGGTCTCCAGACTAAATCTCACTTGTGATTTAGTCTGGCGCTCGCCAGACTAATGTCCCAGCCCATTGGAGAAAGATTTAAACGAAACAGTTTTATTCAAGAAATGAGAGCTCTTGAAAGGGAACATCACAATATCCTAGATCAAGAACCAGCAGTGATCCCTCAGTACCTGGAAAGCCCAGCATGGAGCAATAAACACTTCCCCTAATAAAATGCAACATCCATGCCATTAGACAAAAAGATAGGGAATACTCTCCAAACTATCATACCCTAAGAAAAAAACATGGACGGAGGAGACCACTCTAAAATACAAACTCTAGTGCCTTGGAGGACCTTTGTCAGACTCTCAAGAAGAAGATTTAGCCAGGTGATCTGTATGATCTAGATTCTGTGGATCATGTCCAGTTTCTTGATGCCACTGTAATGATTCTTCACATTTCTTCTCTGTTGAGGAGGAAGATAGAATTTAGTTCTTTGATAGAATTGCCTCAATCTCTCCATACTTGAGCACTTCTCCCAAGTAAATGAATGTATCCACATCTTTGAGGATTTCACCACAGGGATTTATGTGTTCTATATTCCTGCAGTTCATCTGCATGATTTTGGGCTCCTTTGACTTTAAACAATAACAAGAGCAATGCTACCAAATATTTAACGTGTATGCAAGTTTTTAACCCTCTAAAAATTTTGTCAACAATTATTCTGAAATTTCACATTATTACTATAAAGTAGTTGGGATATATGAACCAATAGAAAGAATAAATATTGTAATAAAATGGTAAAGGTTTGAATGCACTTTTACCAAGTTATAGGTATCTTTACATATAACTTGGTAAAATTTCTGTTTGTTTTGACAGAATATATGTGCATAAAACAAAAGTTTATATTTAATTGATATGACGTTACAAGTTTAAGTTTTGATTTTAGAAGCAAATGCAGATTTCTGTATTAATGTACAATGCACAATGGACAGTTTATTCAGGAAGTCAGAGAAGGGTCATTGCTCCACACTTTAAGAGGCGTACATCCTGAGCATTACCTCATTCTTGCTCAGGGTTACAAAAACATGGCCTCTTCTGTCACGCATTTATTTGATCTGAAGGTAGCTACAAGATTTTTCTGTTTCTGTTTCTCTAGTTTGATATATGATAATCCTCCTCAGGTAGTGCTTTGGGGCTCATTTCTTATTTACAACTAGATTTTTTTTAATGTTAACCATAAATGTCAAGCTCCTGGAGACAGTGAGTCTGGGAGGTCCTACCAGGACAAAAGCATGTTGTCCAACCTCGGTCTAGAGCACAGGTACATTAAATCATTATTTTTCAGACAGGAAATATCTGCCATAGGACATTTTGCCTGTAAAATGTATTTCTAAGATGAAATGATTCCTGCCTGGCAGAACTCTCATCTGAGCTGGAGTGTTTTAACACTGATCTTTTCAGTGTTTAAGTTTGTTTCTGGTGAAAAACCTGAAATGTTGTTCGTCTTATGATTAAACCATGTGTTTGATCATGTCCTTGATGTGATTCAGAGTGATTCAAGAAGCAGAAAAACAAACCCAAAGCCCAGGTCTTTGACCTGGCTTTATGAGGTGCCGACCACATTAGCATTCCTCTCTTGGCTTGATGCTGGGGTTTCTGACTGTGGCTGGCCTCTCTGCAGTGGCCCTGTGCTCCTTACTCCCCTCACCCCAACCCAAACCACAAGCTGCCCCATATCTGATGCCCCCTCTCATTCTCCTGACCTCAGAGGCAGACCCCAGGCCGGCTGAAACCCCACACAGTCCCCACACAGCCAACACCAGTGGTCACCACCCTTCTGCCCCTGACCTATCACCCAAAACATTACCATAAACTTTTGCTTGGCTGCCAAACAACACACACAGCATGGCTTACAGTCAGACTCTACACTCCTCGTCCTTGTAAAGATAGCTCTGTCTGAGGGGAGAAAGTGGAGCTGGTGCAGAAGGGTGCAAGCGCTCTTGGTTATGATGGCATTTTACACGCGACATAAAACCCACTGTGGTGTTTTATGTTTTGTGGCTTGTGGTGATGCTATGGCATTGCCTGTGGAACAGACTTCTGCCCGCTGCATCAACTACTGTGCAGTATTTGAGGCTGATGAAAAATGTGAAGCATTTTGAAACCTGCCACAAGTCTGCGTGCTCCACGTCTCTTACCCCTCGCTTGACAAATCGTGCTGTTTTGCATTGCCTCAGTCTCTGCAAAAATTGGAGAATCAATAGAGGTCTAATTGAGAAGACCACACACACATGGTGTTACGGTAATGACGGGCTGAGTCTGTTTGTTTACATAAGTGAAGAGCAGGCTCAAATCGTTAATGAGTGCTTTGCATCCAGCATGTAACCACAGCTAAGCCAGTGGGTCAGCAAGGTTGGCCAGACTAACCACTATATAGGGGTGTGTGTACGTGTGTGTGTGTGTGTGTGTGCGTGTGTGTACGTGTATATGTGTGTGCGTGTGTGCCTTCTAATTCCTTTTATGAATCCTTACATCATCTATAACTCTCCGCAATGTTTCTATATTTAACATCATTCTTTATTTACTTTTACTTCAACACAAACAGATACAGTTTTGTTTTCCCAGTGAAAAAATACAACTATGAGACATTTCAGTGAATATTTAAACACTGAAGAAAAAAATGCTTCACTTGAAATTTCCAAATCGTTATAATGCACAGTGCAAGCCAAGTGCACTTCACCGACTCAAAGCTGATCCATTTACTGTAAATGAGCTTGTCTCTGTTGGTTTCCTGACCAATTACTGTACAGTGAACTTAGGTCCTGTATTTATTTATCCATAGGTTATTTTAAATGGACTGCACTCAATGCAGAGGCCTTGTTGAGCAGTCTTGTCCTCCCAGCTTGCCCTGGGACATGCTAGCAGTGCTTGGCAGACAGACACGGATGCTGAAGGCTGCCTCTGGACAGCTTTATCCTGCGTCGAGAGAGGCCACCCGCTTCGTGCTCACCAGGGCACAGTGACTGGCACGGCGCTCCTCAGCCTCAGTTTTCACCTCTCAATTTTCTGCTTCTCCTAGAAAACTGGAGAACATTGTACACTTTTTAAAGCGCCATGACCATTAAATGGATGTCAAGGCCAACCAGAGAACATGAAGGGGCAAACTGAGTAATAAATACTTTTTTTGTTTTTTGGGTTTTTTTGTTTTGTTTTTTTTTTGCAACTTGACTAAAAATGTAATTAGGTCACTGCATGCAAACATACAAAGCAGTCTAATAGTTGCCAAAAAATAAATAAATTAGCACAAATAGATACTGATCTTACTGCTGGTGAATAGGGAGGGGAGTTGTCATGTCTGATTATCAGTAGGCTTTAGTATGGTCTGGGGCTTTTGTATGGTCTTGTTTAGTAGAAAAGTATTCATAAAAGTCAGTGGATCTGTCATGTTCAACCGTTTGTAATTTTACTGACAACACTTGCCAGTTTAATTATAAAGTTAAAATTGGCAAATGTGGTCAGCACTGGCATCATTGCCTTTTACTGAAAGCCACATCCTCTGTTACCGAGGATTTCGCCTTACACAGAAAGACTTCAAAATTACACACTTTGTCATACAAGTATTTTTTGTGTTCAACACGTAAAATGAGATCAGCACTAAAAGACACAGCAAAACGATACTTAAAGCCCACAATTCAAGCCAGCAAGGGAAACTGACCTGATCACTTGCATTTGTTTTGGGCTATTAATAGCAAGAACTGAAAATACATGCACTTGTTACAATGTTTCTGACTGTTTATACAAATTAGATACTGGTTATTCTGTTTTGCACTACTTATTCTTCCGTTGTTTACATTCTGTTACCTACTGATTCTTTATTGCCCTCATTTTAGCTTGTTTTCTTTTTTAAAAAAAAAAAAAAAAGAAAAGTTTTATAATAAATAATTTCTGTGGAATCCAGAAGCCAAGCAACGACATTTCGTTGCCAAAATCTCCCTGCTGTGTATCTTTTTGTGCAATGACAATAAAAGGAAGTCTAGTCTTTATGACTAAATGAACAAAAATAAAGATTAGAATAAATGACAATTGGGAACACTTTAATCTCTTCTGTGGAGTTCTATAGCAGGACATATTAAAATGGCATTAAGGTTAATTTATTTAATTCAATAGTATTGTAAGTACTCAACCAAAATTGAAACTACATTATCAATAATGAGGCAGACTGTTGAATATGAAAATGCACACAAAGTATAAAGTATGGCAAATGTTAACCACTTTGTTTTGAGATGATAATTGGTTGAACACTTTGAAATCCTGTTCTAATTGGATGCTGATTATTGTATGCTGGACTTGTGTTGACCTTCAGCTGATGAAACATGTGTGTAATTCTATATTTTTCAGATGGTTCTTGAGGAGAAAAATATTCCCACCCTCTGAGCAAAAAAACTCTATTAAAAATAACTTTTTTTTTGTATTTGTACATTAAAAACACATGCTTGATGACATCTTGATGATGTAAATGTTCAAATGTGTTAATTCACTAATGAACAGTGAGTCCATTAGACACACGATTACATACTCTGGGCAGCAGATAAATCAACAGTTGAGTGTAATTCAAACATGGGCTCTGGCCAGACAGCTTGTTTTCTGTCCGACTGTGGTTTTCCAACAGTCTAAATCCATGAAGCGGATTTGCTCACAACAGCCAACATATTTCTCCAATCTGCATCCCCTTGTAAAGCAAAGGAAGGAACGTAGAGCGCACAAGTGTTTGTTTTGTGCTGCCCGTGGTCTCACAACCCTGTAACATAAGGCTGGGCTTTCATTGCCTCCACTGCATGAGCAAAGGGGGAATTAGCTTTTAAAAGTTTGTTTTGTAAGAGTTGTAAATAAAGCAGCACTATTTCAGACCTAGATCCCCTTTCTCTCAGATGGCTTGTGTGGGTGGCTTTGGAAACACTGAGGCATGCTGAATATGTTTATATTACACTGTCCCCAAGGAGAGTTGAGCTTTGTGGTGAAGATGGATTACAGGGGGGAAAAAAGCTGTTGTAGACCTTTAAAGTTTGGTGTTAATGGTGGGAGTGAAGTGGCTGCGTAGGTGTGATGTATTCATTTCACAGGTCACGGGAATTTCTGTCATTGAAAGCAAAGGGGGGATTCCAATATCAGAAGTCACTATAAGACACTGATAGAGAACTTCATCAAAACATGCAAAATTCTCACAATTTTAAGATTTGTCAGGCAACCAAATGCGACATTAAGTCAACACATCGGTCAACTTTGGGGGAATTCTTTGTGTGAAAATGTTTTCTTTTTAAAATATTGTAAAAGTCTTGTGCGTGTGCAAGACTTAGGGGGTTAGGATTTTTTAAACAGAAATGCAATAGAATTTCATAATTATGTTTGCATTAGTGTTCAATCATATAAAAAAGTAGAATCATTGTGTATTCCTGTTTATATCTACGGATGGAGTGGGTCACCTCCACAGAGTCTGCCATTTTCCTGCACTAGCTCTGCAAAGTGTTAGCTTTTCAAATTCATACAAAGCTCACCTGTTAAAATGACATTAAGGCGTAAATATATGCATAACTAAGAGTGGCCATTCTGAGTGGAGGACTGTTGGCTGTGATTGACATTTAGCTCAGCTGCTGAGTCAGATATACACAGCTACTGTTTATTACAGTTGAGTTTAAAAAGATACACTATTAGCTTTAAGTTGTGTTGGGCCTGACTCCCACCCCACCCACCCACTCCACCTCCACTCCCTCCCCGGTGCACAGTGGTTTCACCTCGGAGGCAGGTATTATCCACATGACGGGTATGTGGAACGGCAGTCTGCAGGAAGCATTATGTTACTGCAGTTCCTGCTTTCAATCAACTTTATATTGCTGTTTTATTGTTGTAGTTGTTGTTCCTTAGTGTTGTTATTATTGTTAACTTTATTGTCATTGTTTTATTCTTGTAATTAAAAATGTGTTATCTTGTAGAAGTGTTAGGTGATCCTCTTAGATTTATAGGTGTGTATTTTAGGCACGCCTACAAATCAGTGACAGGTACTAGCATTTTAGAACATTTGACATAGAACAAAATATAATAATGCATATTATGCATATTGCAGTGTTGCCATTAATCATTGACATATGCCAGGTTGCAAAAATAGGTAATCCAATTTTCATTTAGTCTTTTGAGAAAAAAAATGTTTTCTGTTTCTTGCATCAAAAAACATCTCGTAGAATCATCATCAAAATAGAACATTTAAGAGTTTAAAAAATGTAAAATTAATGAGCATTTGATATTTTATGATTAGGAGTAACCTTCATTGACAAAATTAAAATTACAGCAGAAAAATAAATAATATATAAAATTTTGTAGCTTGATTTATAGGTGTACATTTTGAGCACACCTAGTGACACGAACTAGTAGCTTAGAACATTTGATGCAGTACAAAAAACGATAATGCATATTGACCAATGATGCAGTTAATTATTGGTATAATATGTCAGTGACTAATATATTATGCCAGGGTGCTATAATCAAAAAATAGTTCATCCGATTTTTTGTATATTGGGGGAAATTCATTTATTTATTTATTTATTTATTTATATTTGTTATTTGTATCAAAAAAAAATATAATTTGTTTCCATTACAAACATGGCTATAAACAAGTAGAGGTGCAGAGAGAGGAAAGCAGCTGGATAGATGGGGGTTCCTGTCTGCACATCCCCCTGCCACACCTCCAGTTCCCTGACCTAATCCATGAAGTGACGACAAATGTCCAAAACTTCAAAGTCCACCTAAAGTTTCCCACTCCAATCTCGTATTTAACAACTATTTTCTGCCCTGTTGTTGCCAGCTTCATCGAAAACAAATGCACATAATCGGAGAGGGAGGGTTATGCATGAGTTTTACATCAGTGAATATGTACTTCGAAACTGTAGGGGGAGCACAAGAGAAAAATGCTACAATAACTGCGAAGAAGAAACAAAATCTTACTCAGTTCCACTTTAAGGGTCTGTCAGCAATGTTAGTGCTCAGTTCATTTATGTAAATTGCAAAACTTTGTTTAAGGTGTTTCACTGAATTTGTAAAGTTATAATGTTGGACTTAAAACTTGTATAAATCACATTCAGCTGTAAATGTTGGTCATACAACAGTGTAGTGAGGTCCCAGTGGATGTTTCGGAGATGACACATTATATTGTTCTGTGTTTTGATTTAATCATATTAACTGTTGACATTCTTATGTTGAAGCCATGAAATGGTAAAGGGTTACTCTGGGTTAGTTTCTACTGCAATGTTAATGTTTACTTTTTGATTCAGCCCACCATCGCCCACCAGTAGAGTCTGTCAGGAGGTTAATTGGTACTTAATTACAATACTTGGTCACTTACCGTACCCGCGCTACATTAGCTAATATTAGCACTAAACCATATTAAAATATGTGGTCCATCCACTGATGTGTTTACATTATGCAGTGTTGACATTAGTATTATCACCTCTGTCAAGGAGGTTATGTTTTCATCGGCGTTGGTTTGTCTGTTTGTCTGTTTGTTTGTCTGTCTGTCTGTTTGTCTGTTAGCAAGATAACTCAAAAAGTTATGGATGTTTTTTCATGAAATTCATGAAATAGGGTATCCTACAGATGATTAGATTTTGGTGGTGATCCGTACATTCAGCGCCACCTAGTGGATGAAAGTACAAACACTGCCTTGGTGGAGGTCTGCGCTCTCAGAGTCCTTCTCTAGCTGTGAGTGTTTTCATAAAGTTTTTGATTTACTCCTTGCTCTTGTCCAATTCTATTCTGGAGAAGAGCAAGGAGCTATAAACAAACAAAAAAAAAAAAAAAAAACTAGAGAAGCACTTGGAGAGCACAGACCTCCGCCAAGGCAGTGTTTGTACTTTCATCCACTAGGTGGCAGTGAATGCATGGATCACCACCAAAATCTAATCATGTGTAGGATACCCCATTTCTGACGATCTGTGAAAATTTCATGAAAATCCATCCATAACTTTTTGAGTTATCTTGCTAACAGCCAGACAGACAGACAAACCAAACATAACCTCCTTGGCGGAGGTAACAATATAATATCAGCCATCTCCAGGCTTCAAAACAGCAGTCAACTAACCACAGGGTGATGTCGCAGAGGCTTCGTAAACTATTTCTACAGTCTGTGGTTTGTAGATTCTACTGCCACCAAGTGGCAAAAAAAAATCTCATTAGCAATGTGCTTAAACAAAAGGTAGGAGAGAAAAAACACAAGGTAAAAACAGTTAGAGATGTTGACAGATTTATTTTAACACCTCTGCAGCTGTAGATATCTGTTCCCAATCAGAATTTTTCGTGTAAGAGCACACCAGCCCTCCTTTACAGTAATGAACCACAGCAAGTGCAGGCCTGTGCTATTTGGACGGCACTGTGTACGTATGTGTGTGTGGGCGAGCATGCCTGAGGTTGCTGAGCCTCGGCCTTCTCCTCAACATTAATAAGGACTTCCTTCCTACCAGACAGAGTCAAACACCTGATCACTTACCAAGGAGGACATGCCCACGCATCCCTCAGAGCTGGCAGCCTGTGGCCTCTAATAAGTATGGGTCTGTGTTCTTTAGTAGCCCATCAATAAAAATGTTCACATGCCGGACATCCATACACAAATTATGTTTTCGCTCCATCCATAAACCTTGCTCCAACCTTAATGTGTAACAGTCTGTTTGTCTGTAAGTTTACACTGAGATATCATGGGTGGCAACTACATCCAGGAAGACAGAGCAAGAAATAATCCTTCTTATGCACACACACTTCAAAACTTGTTCTCCAATGGCAATAAAGTTTGGCTTCTTTTTAAAATGTTGAGCCAAAACATACGGGGTGAAATATGCATTTTTATGATGTGCATAACCTCTTATTTTTCCTCTTTAAATATCAGGTTTTGAAATGGTTTTTCTGTAATTGAATTAGAGTGGCTAGTCACAACTGACTGAAGCACACTGACAGAGCTTTAGCCCAGACGCTGTCAAAAAATCACTCGGCCAAAGAAACCGACAAGTTGCTGAGCAGAAAATGGTCTTATTAAAGCACTCAGACTTCTGACTGCTTACAGAATTACTTCAAATATCTTAAAAATCTTCATCAAATTACACCTTTTCCACTTGATGTTACTGAGTTGGCTGCTTATTGGCTGTCATAAATCTGGCTACGTTTTGATGAGCCTTACTGGATCATATTATGTCAACATACCTCCTGTAATGTTTCAGTGGCAAAAGTAGTCAGACATTGTTAGGACAGTTTCTGTGACTATTTATTTCTTTTATAGCAAAGCAGACCAAATGTGCGGAATGAGATACTTACTGAACATGGGTGGTGGAATGTAATTGAGTACAAAAGTAAAAATTTGAAATACTTGTACTTTAAAGGGGCTATATGTAGTATTTCTACTTTCAAATATTAAGTAACGACCTAAAGTATGTCAAAGATGTCTAGTGTATTGACCACTAGAGGGAGTAGCGAGTCACTCTGCTGGTCTCCCATGGTGAGGAAAACTAAGACCATGGAGCCTTTGACCAAAGCATCATAAAGTGACCAGATGAGATAAAGTGGAAAAATGATGACAGCTAGAAGCACTGTTGTTTTCACCACTGGACATCTAAATGAAAAGAATGGAGTTTGATGCTGAAATGGCAGCATTTCTTCTACGTGGATGAGTTTGATTATTGGGCTTATTAAGGTATAAAGTTGATATGTGATATTATTTTTATGGTAATTTTGTTCATCTACAGTTCAGGCTAAACAGTCACAGTTCTGACATGGCATGATGATTCCAAACAGATCTTTGGTTCAGCTATTGACAACACAAACTGTACAGAAAATGGAGATCATATGTGGCTTTACTTTGCCTTATTTGAGTCAAAAAACAGAGTTGAGAAAACAAAACCTCTATAATATCCTTTCAGCATATTGTATCATGCTGTAATGTAGAAGTTTGGAACAGTTTGGACATAGAAGAGCTGCAGAAGGAATGGCTGCATTTTAACATGTAGTGTTTTACTGATAATACTTACTTTTACTTAAATAAGGCTTTGAGTGTGTGTATTATTTAAAGGATTTATTGAAGTGCAATAATCATGGTAATTTCCCCAATGAACCCTTTCCTTAACTACATGATTTGTAAAACAAGAATTCTGATGTCTTCCATTAAATTCAACAGTGTTTTCTAATCATAGGCCTGTAATGTGAGCAAAATATCCAAAATGGGATAACATTGTATGACTTGCAATAAACACGTATTGAAGGTTGAGGTGTGTGTGTTAGCTGCAGGCGCCAAGTCATCTCTTAGGTTTTGGCTCATGTTTGGCTTTTACACTTAGTTGCATCATATTAAGTCTCCTCTTCCTCTTCAGCCATCTTGCTAGGTAAGCAGTTTATCTGAAGAGACATTAGTCCATTAGCTTTATTAAGTTAGTTTAATTTCTGTGTGTGTAGTTTGTTAAAGGTATCAGTAGTAAGCCCTTAGTTGTATTTTTCTGATTGTTCTTAACTTCAAATAATTTTGTAAAGAACATTAATTTTGTTTTTACTTTGTTTTACTTTAGCTAGAATTTTCCTACAAGAATGACTAAGTAAACTCCAGTCAGTCTAAATCTGATGAAATACTGGCATGTTGACTTCATGGCACATGAAAATGAAATGCCTTTTGTCATTCCTGACTTTTTTTTGCAGTATGTCAGTTGCACATGTTCATATCTTAATGGTGATAAAACTAACTAGCAGACATTTAGCCAGGTGTAATAGCTCAGCATCACTAACACACTGAATTGAATGTACTCTGCTTAATTTTGTCACTTTGGAAACATCACAGGGAGTAAGAATGAACCAATCTATGTTCAAGCTGAAACCACAAAACTAAGTAGCATTATCAAAGACAAATAAAACTAGTCTTTATCAGAGCCCCGTAGAGCTTGGTGTGGGTTTTCCACAGTACAAATCCACTAATTCAAGCCTAACTATTCTACAGTGCTAAGGTTCTCAGCTCTGTTTGATTAGGGCAACACACAGGAGGTCCACTGCCACGGTGTTTTCTTTACCTGGGCCCATAACTCTTAAAAACACACAAACACTTGGGTTGTAAATGACCTGTTCATCACACAGTGACAGGAGGGGTGATTCTGGACTCTTGGTGGGCCAGGTGTGCAGATCAGGACAGCCATGTCGTGCCAAGACCTGTTGGCATGGCGACGCGGGACCATGGAAAGTTCTGGAATCTGTCGCTGCTGGCAGGCTGCTCCTGAGCGGGACTGGTGTTGGCTTTGCCTCCAGCTGTTTCTTTACAGACATGCTGAACGCCAGCAGCAGCCAGGGGCCAAGATCAGCCCTGCAAGTCTGGCCACACACAGGCCACTTACACACACATATACACCCACATTTACACAAGCACACACAAACAAACACACACACATTAGCTGCAATCAGACTGTCTCTACCAGGGCAACAAAATGCAATGAGCCCAGACACACTTTCACACATTTAGGTTTTTCTCATACACAAATATTCTTATCATCATTTAAGTGGATTTTTCTATTTAACATAAATTATTTTGTTTTTTGGTCAATTTTCATGTTGTAAATATTGTGATTTGGCCTTTACATCATTTTGTTCATGCTGTTTATACTTTGTACTACTATAATCATCTTTCCTTTTATTAAATTGTACTTTTTGCAATCCAGGTTTTTAAGGTTATGAAACTCTGTCTCCAAGGATCAGGTCAGCAAACTGTAATGAATGGTTTAAATCTCAGCAACTCTTTATTCACAAAGATTTGTTCATTTTCCATAACAAGTCTCTCTTGTCTTGTATTGAAAATATCTACAGAATCAAAATGTTTTTCTTTGCTTTTCTTGTAACTCCGAAGAACTTTGTAACCCTGGTTTTGAAAAGTGCTTCACAAGCAAAGTTTTCCGTAGCCTACTTACTCTTTTCTGTTTATTTTTCATTGCTTCATAATGTTTACTTGCCTGATAATTAGACTGTGGTGCTATTTTGTATCTCAGTGTGAAGCCAAGCTAGGTGTTTGTTTCTGTAGTATCAAATCTTTTCCATGCCCATATAGTAAAAAATACAACTTATTGTATACATTTATTTTAAAAACCTACACACAAGTAGCCTGAAATCATTAACACATACCTCATGTTAGTAGTACAACACTCAAGCTTTTCTGGGACAAATACTTTACAGATGTTACTTTTTTCCTTTGTCAAAATATACAAAATATACCATTTCATTTCTTAACTAATTATAATGTGCTATACTGTAATGTACCCGCTCGAGCTAAGCATTATCAGTGGTGCCTGAAACCTGTGATTGAGGAACCTTTGAAGGTGGTGTCAGTGAATAATCGCTCTGTTGAAATGGCTTCACCGCAGAAAAATAAACTTGCCATCTTTTGTTTTCCTTATGTGGTTGACGGTAATTCATTGCGTAAAGAGAGACTGGATTGAATTCTTTTGAGGCTTTTGTTTTCTAATTCATTACGCTCTCCAAACTGGGGAAAGTGGCCATGGAAATTAAAATTTATTGAAATCTATTTCAGTGGTAAAGTGGGCTGTGTTTCTTGGAGCACTAAGCCCCCTTTTAAACTCTCATATTAAGGTTTGGTCAATGAGGTGAAGTACTTATAGGAAAAATCTGTAGGTTTGTGTCCGTTAGAAACAGCTGCTTCTAGGTGTATGACTGGAAACCTGATAGAGACTGATCAGCAGTCTTTTGTGTTTGACTATGCCTTGTTCTCACGAAAAATGTGGCCAAATAAAAACCTTCAGTTCATTTTATTAATCTCCAATAAGGTTATGGAGTACGACAGTGTAACACCTGGAAATCAGCCACCAGCCAAATTCATTGTGGTTTATTTTTGACACTTTGTCACTGAACTTCCACTCATGTAGATACTGTTAAAGTGTTGATTGGTAAAAGCAATACAATGTAATGTAATGAAGGTTAATGTATTGTCAAAAAATCTTATCAGCTGATATCGATAATTATCACATTAATTCTCAAATCATTGTTCTTTTGGTAATTTGTTCTCCACAGTCATAACTGTAAAATTTAGATGGTTACTTGTGGTTTTAAACCATTTTTTATTGTCAGATCACGATACACACTGCCCAAACTGCACAACATTTCACAACAAGCAGTATAACATGTTGACTTTTTTGTCTTCTCCTTCTTTGTGGGTCAAGTATAGTGTTGCTACATGTGAAATGGTACCATTGGCCTTAAATTTTGTTCAGTTTTGGTGGGGATAAATAACTCTACCCAAGTCATAAACAAGATGTGTGCACCACATTATGTTTTCAATACTGTATTCAATATAAAATACCTAAACTTATCAATTACTTGAGGATCTTGTAGAAAATAATCCTGCTTCACATCACATCACAACAAACTTAAGTGGTTATAAACACGTCATGTGAAAAGAGGTGCATTCACAGACAAGCAAGGTTGATAATAAATGCTAATACTATAATTCAAGGTTCTAGGTATCTTTATTATCCCTGATGGGCAATTTATTTTGCAGCCAGCAGCACAATCAGCAAGCAGGCAACAGCCAAAAACATAATAATATATAAGTATGTATGTATAATTGTCATTGTTGAACATTCTACAGAGGGCAAAGTTATTGTACAAATGTGTTAATGATCAGTAACAATGTTTAAGCACATTCAGTGATACTCTGGCATATTGTTGCCCTCTAAAAGGCTCGACATGTGTACATATGACGAGCACTGAAATCATATCAAATTTTATTGGACATCAGTAACATTTAGTTAACTAAAATTGTTGTTGCGATGTAAAAGAAATAAAACTCAACTTGATTGGTCAGGAGCAGGAATCATAATATTAATGGGTATGGGAACAATGTTTTTATGTAAGAACCTGCAGTTCTAATATGAACACTATGAAATGTTGGTGAAATGCACTTCTTTGTAAAGTGTAAGGTGTCAAACTTGTCTTAAAAACATTGAATTGATTTACAATTACTACCTACTACTACTACTACTACCTAAGGACTGCTCCTTCAGCAGCTCCATAGCACATTGAAATGAAGACCTGACTGACTGCAAGACTTCCTCTACCCTGTCTCACTGGGCACAGAGTGGGTGGATACAGTCAGCAGCAGTCATAACAAGCATTTTTCAAAATGAGCTTCATCTGATGACAAGCTTGGACATATTGAATGCCCGACAGTGTTTTCAGGTCCAGGTCTCTCATGGTGCTGTCCAACACAGACTTTAAATGTGTTGAGAAAGGAAATACGATTGGGTTTGGGTTTTTTTTAAGTTTAGGAGATGGAGCAAACAAAACTCGGGAAAGCAATGTTTTCGGCATCCTGCACAGGCTGAGAAATATATAACTTCCTCATGCTGCTACAAAAATTTTCATTGAATTTACCCCAAATCATTATGCTGTCACTTCAATTACAGCCTCACATATGGAATTATATGTCTTAATGTATGTGGTTAGTACAGTTATTACTTTACCACAATGCGTCTATCAGCTTGCAAAGTTTCAACAATAAACTAATTTCCATTTATTGTCTGCTGCTGATGTAAGTACACTGTAGCTTTCCATATCCGTGATGACTGCCAGCGCTCGTCCAAACCACCCATCTGGTCTCACTGACACCTGAGGTTGCCATTTTGTCAGTCAGAAAAAAGTAAGAGCTATAGAAAGGTGACAACAGTTTCCCCTCCTAGTTTACCTCCCTGCACCACACAGAGTCTGACAAGCTGCTGAAAAATAGGACCGGGTTGCGTTTCACCCTCAAAAGAATGTGCAGGAGCTGTGAGTAACCCTGTGGTCTACTTCGGCATGTTTGGTCTGGCTCTTCTTAATATCATGTAGTGTACCATTGAGGAGTGAGGGCATGAAGACCAAAGAGAGGTGCCGAGGGCGTTCCTACTTTGGACCAAAACTGAAGCCAAAACCTAATAGTAGCACTGTAATCAGTCTTCCCCCTAATATTAGCACCATGTTTTTTTTTTCTCCTGGGTGGTGGTTGATGTGTTTGGCTCAGTACATCCTCATTGACCTTAAAGTCAGTCCTGTGGCTTTATAAAGCACCTCTTGGCATCAGCTAGAGTCAGCACACTCATATAACACTATTTGGGCCTTGTATTTGATGCTTTTAGGTATTAAAGACGATAATGATAACAGTAATTTTAAAAACATCGAAATACTAATCATTTTCCTAAACGATTAGTGAATTGATCCATTATGCATCTCTGGCAGAAGTATAAAGATTTAGTTAATGTACCTGAGTGGACTATTTATCTGTATTTATTTTTCTGACAACTTTCAACATTTACTACCTACATAGAAGATGGAACATCTTATTCAATAAACAACAGGGCAAAGAGTCTGATTCTGTGTGCAAACAAACTGTCACACTGTGTCCATATGCATGTGTGTATCTGTGTGTGCGCGTGTGTGTGTGTGTGTGTGTGTGTGTGTGTGTGTGTGTGTGTGTGTGTGTGCGTGCGTGCGTGCGTGTGTGTGTGTGTGTGTGCGTGTGTATGTGTGTATGTGTTAAAATACTAGCATAAAACATTATTAGTGGAGCAGTAGTGCGGACCACTAGAATAAATGTTATACCTGTGAAGTTATTGAACCTAACAATTACTCCTTTAATAAATGGTTTGTAGTAAAAGATTATTGGAAAAGTTCAGTTTTAAGTCTATGGGAGCTGAGCCTTAGTTTTATAGTGTTTATAGCTAACTTTGCAGAGAAACAGCTTTTACTTGTTACTTTTATACACTGACTATATTTCAGAGCCTGTATGCTTTCATTTTTAAAATAGGAGTAAATAAGTTATAACACAGGTTCTACTTTTGCCTGAACCTGTCCTCCTACTTGAGTAAGGAATGTGTGTACTTTTGCCACCTCTGCTCTCTGACATGTCATATGTATTAACTTCTTGGGTTATTTTTGCCAGATGGTTTTATCATTGAATTCCGTGAAATTTTATGGAACTGGTTTGCATTTTATCAAAACCAGAGGGGCTATAGTTGGCATCCTGAAGCCGGCACTCAGAAAGGGTCCAGTTTCACAGAGAAATAAACTATATGTCCCAAAAGGGCTTGACATTAACTTAAAGATAACTTGGTCAGTGTACTTCAAATCATATTCAGTATCACCCCCACTGGCTATTGTTGCACCTCCTGTATGGTAGGGTTGCTTTCTAACATTGCACCTGTGCTGAATTTGCAGGAAAGTTCATATCCTCACCCTGAAGAGAAGAGAATGTCAATTAAATTGGAAGCCGATCTCTGGTCAATCAAGCCACCCAGTGTGCACTCTCACTGTGAATTAAAATTAAAATTGATATCCCCAGCAAGGCCAATATTTTTTGTTCTGCCACTAAACGTCGTCGATTTATCATTCAAACTTCCTAGGGTTTTGTGTAGGTACTTTTGGACCTCGGGTTCAGTGGGTTTGATGCTCAGCCAGGGACAATATCGAATCCTTGCCAAGAGGCCAAGCTGTGAACGGTTGTCTGAGAGTTACCGTAAATCCTTCTGCTCGCACCACTAAGAAGCTCAGAAAGCCACAGCCATGCTATTTGCCACCCCTGTGGTCCTTACAGGTAGCCACTGAGACTCCCCATATTGTGATCTCTATGTATAGGGGAGCAATACATGAACAGAGCTGAATGGATAAAGGCATACCTGTTGCCCCTTATTTTACCCAGTGGATATGGTCTGTCAGTTTTCACTCTCTGTTGATGAATCTGGCACTTTATTGGATATGATCCTGATGATTAATGCTGTATTATTATAATGATTCCCCCTCTGATAAAACATGCAGATTTCAACCATTTCCTGACTCAGAGGGATATTTCTGGCATAGTAAATGTTTGAATGTGATGAAAATGTATTGTAAGATTGTTCTAATGTCCAAGGTGCTTCAACATGAAACTACTAAAACTGCACTTAATATTATATTATATTTATTCAATTTAAATTCACACAAAAAAAAACGCATAAAACTGAGAAAGATTTGTTTTAACATAAAAGGTTCAAGTGATGTGTGACAACATTATCCAGTATTGCATCAGTGAAATAAACTGCATTAAATAACCGCTACCAAACTGACCCCATTTAATCAGAGAGCTCCATCTGATTAACCTTTTGGCTAACTCTGATATGTTTACAATATTGTCCATTCATTTGCATTGTCCCTGTTGAAATAAACAAATAATAATAATCAAAAATTAAATAATTTATGGCGGGTGAGTGTTAGGATCATTCCATAGACTATAGATCATATCCCGTTGAGTAAAAAAGCCAGAATGAACAAACCAAACCCTAGCTGTAATGAGGCTATTTTACCTCCTTTGTGTGTTTTGCATTTTTTGGGACCACTTTAGGGGGAGGGGAGGTGAGGGGTCTTCACTGACTTGCAATCTGGAGCTTCATTGCCGTGTCGTATTAAAGGATCTCCATGGGCCATTTCTTGTTATCTGTGGTCTAATTGTAGCAATTTAAGTTATGATTACAAATAATAAGTTGAAAAACCACTTCTGTTAATATGTTTCACAGATTTTGCAACAGTGTTACAATAAAAACAATGAATTAGCATAGTGAAGGTAAATATAATAAGGTTGCTAATTACATTCATATTTTCCAGACAGATAACGCTCAGTTCAAGGTGATGAAGTCCAACAGTGCCCCCACCAGGAGTTCCCAGCAGGGTTCTGGGATCACACATCAAGGTCTGTCACTAGCCCTCGACCCCTGCCCAGGCCCCTGTGACGGGAAGGGGTGAAGATTGAGTGGGCTGGAGGAGACAACACACATTAGCTGTGTGCAACTGCACAGTGAGTCCTTTCGGTCTTTGCCATGCTGTAGCTAACCGCAGGATTGCAGTGTTTACTTAAGAGCCGGTGCATAAGAGAAAGGTGGACCACCGGCAGTCGCCACCCGCCGGGCCCTGGCAGGACCTGGGGCTCATCTTTGTTGAAAATGGCTCTAAAACCTGCCACCTCCCACCGGGCCATACTATATTTAGCAACAAACTGAAAAACCTCTTCATTCTTAAAAGGCTGTTTAGGTTTCCATTGAGAAGGGGGTTCAGAGGAGGACGGGTGGTGATGCTGCACTCCTGTGGCCGGAGGGGTGCTTCTCTTTGCACTGGACTCACCTGCACTTGACATTTATGTTTCAGCGGGTTACCTGGAATGGAAATAGTCCATCTCTGAAGGACATCCAAGAGACCAGGTCCTGGGAAATCTAATGGGAAACAGACGCTAATGAAGAATGTTATATGAAAATACAATTTTCAGCATCACATATAAACATTGACATGTTCGGATGCACTCCTGTTCTGTAGTGCTGTAGTTGTAGAAGCCTTGAAAAAGTCTTCACTAAGTCCGGCTCAAAACACCATAACTTCTGGGATGTTCTTTCTTTATTTGTTTATTTGATGAGGACAGTGTATATTATTGTGTGTGTGTGTGTGTGTGTGTGTGTGTGTGTGTGTGTGTGTGTGTGTGTGTGTGTGTGTGTGTGTGT
>JAQQZY010000024.1:29636663-29651572 GCA_030068375.1 Ostorhinchus rueppellii | reverse complement strand
TGTGTGTGTGTGTGTGTGTGTGTGTGTGTGTGTGTGTGTGTGTGTGTGTGTGTGTGTGTGTGTGTGTGTGTGCTGGATTTAGCTGGGAGCTATTTTCCACGCCATGGGTTTAAGTTTACTGAAAAATAAGTCAATCAATCAATCAGTCAGTCAGTCATTCAAATTTTATTTATATTGCACCAAATCATAACAAAAGTTATCTCATAACACTTTACATTTAGAGCTGGTCTAAACCAAACTCTTAAGCCAATTTACAGAAACCCAACAGAATCCCTCAGAAGCAAACATTTGGTGCCAGAAACTTTTTTCTACATGTAATGCAAATAAGCAAAATTAACCATTTAATAAAAAAAAAAAAAAAAAAAAGATTAAATCATAAAATGGCATGAATCATATCATTTCCATATTGGAAATAGCATCCCCAAATAAAAATGATAAAAAGCTTAAGTGTTTTTTTTGTTTGTTTTGTTTTTTATCATTGTAATTATTGCAATTGTATACTTTCATATATGAAATGCATTGTTAAAGCACCAGAGCATTGAGGGGGTTAAATATTTTTTGAAGTGGCTATTGACACAGTACTGTGGCATGAAACATTGGTTTGTCTATTACCACAGAGCCAATCAACACCCTCGTTATATCATGTGTAGACTGGTAACTTGTCACCTCCCAAAACATCATGTCCTGAAAAGTCCCAAGACAATCAGACAACCAATAGGTCAGCTCAAAGAACAGGAGAGGGATCTGTCTGCAGACTTCCACTCTCAGGACCCTTCCTTGAAGAATAGCTGAGAATTAGCTCAACAAGGAAGGCTTTGGACTGCGATATGGAAGGCTGGGATTCAATTCCTGATCTAAGCAACATTTCTTTTCTGCAGATTTTCAAATGGGGGGTATAGTGCCAAGGGCACTGGTAGGTAAATCCGACATTGATATAAATCAGCCGCTGTTCTGAGTGCAGAATTCGGGGCACAGAACTCAATACACTGAACTGAGACAGAACTGAGAACTAACACAGCACACTGCTGCATCTAACATGCAACACCCACCTTCTCCAGCCTTAAACTCACTCACTATACAGAGCAAAGAGCACTATAAAAACAACATATAGAGCATTTAAAACAATAGCTCCTATTCTATATTATATCATCAATTTGAAGTTTCTTCTATCAATTGCCACAATACTATGGTAGCAAAATGCACTAAAGAATGCACTGAAGTATATGCCATATATCACCCCAGTACTGTGGCAACAAGAGGCTAATGAGTTCATGTAATAGTATCCATGACTGGCTGTTGTTCAAATGCCAATAATTAATTGGTTCTGTGGCAATAGACAAACCAATATTTTGTGCCACAGTACTGGGGCAGTAGCCATTGCCATATTTTTTATGGCTCCAGACTGATTTGTTATTCTCTAAAACGGCTTGATAGATTGTAAAGGTTGCTGATCCTTCTCTTAAATCGAAGAATAGGTGGATTTCCAGCCTCCAATTACATACATGCACAAAATACCAATAGCTTTACAAAATAGCTTACAATAAATCAGTTACATTTAGGCTGTGTGAATGCCAAAAGTATGGTTTGGTTAAGTTTAGGCACAAAATCAGTTTGGTTTGGTTTGAACAGGATCAGGTGAGTAGGTCTAAAATAAGAAACTTACGTAAACACAGTATTTACCTTCAAATTTTAGATGGAACACAAACACTGGTCTCCTGTGTTTAAGTCAGTAGAGTTTGTTGTTCCACCATACAATCACCTCCTTCTAAGGTCTGTCCCTATTTAACGTTACCTGCCCATCGGCACTTTTCTTTTATGTTATTATTCATGCAAATCAACAGAAATTGCCAAGTGAAAGCAAAAGTAAAGCCACTTGTTTTAAGCCCTTTTAAATTAGACCAGTATTGTCTTGTTCTGGTGATGCTTTCATGCAAATTAAGCTGTTGTCAGTAATGGGATTTATTTCCTTCTAAAATGCGTATGTGGCTGTGTCTGAATGGAGATGTTTTATTAATCAAAACTTGCTGACTGTGCCTTTTTCTGTTTGTATGCTGTTCTCCTCTTCCCTAACGTCTCATTGAACTTGGGAGCAGGGCAAATCCAGCTCAGGACATGCATATTACATGTTTTCATTTGCCCTTATATATGCCTGAATAGTGAAACAATCCCTCTTTTCATGCCCATGGTTTCATTCAGTGGGTGGCGAGAGCACCAGTATGATTGGAGATGAGGGAGCTGGGTGATTTTTTCCAAGGTGAGCACCTCATGGGAGATGACTGTTCGCTGCCATTAGTTTAAGTGCAGGAGTGTCAGTTAACCCGACACTGGCACCAGGAATACTTAATGCCAGATGGAGGGAGCTGTCCTTGAAGTCTTAACAAGCAGGCATAGAGAAACAAGCCTTTATTCAGTGTGAGAGAACATAGAAAAAATTGATAACTTAGCAAGGTTACCACAAAGTGTACGTTAAATCCCACATAGGAAAGGGAGGGATAAAGGATACAGAAGGGGGTGGGGAGGGGCAAAAGTCCAAAGTGGATAAAAACACAGTTTAGATGTTGCTGACTGTAATTTTTTATTGCGTTCAAAATATTCAGGAATATAAAACAAAGCAGCGGTTGTCACGCTAAAGGGTCCAGCTGCTTAAGAGGTGTCAAATTATTGTACCTCAGCTGGATACATTGGTGTTGGAATCCAGGGGGTGAGGAAAGAGCCAAACACTGCAGACTTTGGCACATTTGTCCTTCACCGCTGGCACGGATGAGCCACGCTGTGAGGCTTCAGAGCATTGATAGGCCCCTGGTGTTTTACTACCCAAAACTATGAGCTGCTACAAGAGCAGAACCATCAAGACTACCTCCTGGAAAGACAGTAAACACAACGACAAGTGCTTTTTCCACATGGTGCCCCTCATAGTCCACTGACAAAATAAAGTCTGGCCAAAAGCAGTCAATTCAAAGCAACAAGACAGTATGAGGCCAAAAAGTGTCAGCTTTCAGAATTGAATAAATAATGTAAGATCATATCAGTTTAGGTACCTGGTTTTTGGAGATGTATACTGGCTGCAGTAGACCTGAGAGCTATTCCTTAAAATAACTTGACACCAGAAAGACCCTAAAGCGACCAGTAAGGAAATTACAAACACATTCATGTCAGGCTATGGAAGCACCTCACACACAGGTCCCCAAAGAGGTCTTTTGTTGTCAGCTGTGATAAAATCCACTCTCTCTTCTTTTTTGGTATTTAATTGAAAATTGAGCTTGAGTTCTGCCAACAATTGCAATAAAATGCTGAATGCACTAAGCTGCTGGCACGTCTCTCAATCTGGCTCTTTTAGGTACAAGTGCTGCTGAGTCTCTGTTGATTCTCTACTTCTCATTCATTAGGTACATTTAATGCTGACACTCCCAAATGGTGACTCGCTTGAGTGAAGGGCCGGTGAGCTCAGAGCCCAGGCATCCGGGAAGGAGAGGAAGCAGTTGAGGGGCATGGCGGTGTCACAACCGACACATCACAGGAGGCTTTTGAGAAGGCTTTGGCTCTTCTCATACTGGTCCGGTACCAGTGCTCAGCCATGCAGACAGAAAAACTAAGCAGAGGCAGGCCTGTTGAGAGCATCAGCCAAGTTAAGCACGGAAATATTTCTTTCCTGTTAACTCAAAAGTCTGGCAGTCACCTGTGTAAGGTTGCCCTCTCTGTTCGTCGTGCTATTTGGTTAAACTGTTTGAGGCCTTAATGCTGATGAGCCATGAGGAAAGCCAAGTGTGTTTTCTGAAATCTTACAGATTTGATGAGATGTTTCATTTCATACCACACTACATTACTGGCTGAACAGAGAGAAATTACTTGGCTGTAAAATATTTCCTTTAATTGTTAAGTATTGAAAGACATTGAATTTCTGAAGCTTGTGTCGTGGGTCTTTTCATGGGAACTTTGGATAAATTCTTTGGCAGAGAATGTAATTGTGCTTGGCCCTCAGTAACTGACAGGCAGTAGCTAAGTTCATTTGCCTAATTATATATGTGAGTACAGTTTTAAGATATTTGTATTTTTGTCTATTCAATGTTATTCTATATTTGTATTCAAGGCCATGTTATTGTTCACTTGAACAAACAACATTTATCTGTTGGCTTAAGTACCAAACAGTTCAGGAAATAAGACCTTCATTATTATTTTATTTATTACTCTATACACTGTTGCATAGATTTATCCATAACAATGCATCATAATCTAATTGAAGACTTATACTGCAAACCAACATGTAACTGAATGTGTACATTTCGTTGTAATAAATATAGTGGAGCAAACAGTAAATATTTCCCTCTAAAATGTAGTGGCGTATAAAGTATCAGAGGATGGACTACAGTAACTCAGAATTGTACTGTACTGTACAGTACAGTAAGCACAGTTGTTCAGTCCATGTACTTAACTTCGCAGATAAAGAGTTTCCATACAACATATTCAGCAGGGGACTAAATATAAATATGGATGAACCTGACACTGTTTCACAATGCTATAGGAAGTTGAAACCAGTAGAGAGCAGCAGAGTCACATCTGAGGAAATCTCAACAACGATCAGTACTTACAGCTGTCAATCATATTCTTACCCTCCACCCCATCTGTCTGAAAGCATGTGTGATTAGCCAAAATCTGCCACAGTCCACAGAAGTGGGTAGAATTGTCATTTTGTCTCAGACCTCTTAAATTACAATATGCTGAAAGGTTATTATGGAATTTTACCCAATAACACAAAAAATTATCACGCACTACAGCTTTAATGAGTCAGAAACAGTTCATCAGCAATATAATAAAATATGGAAATACTTACCTTCAACAATGGTAATTCTACCTCAAATATGAGGACTTTGACTCTGAGTACTTTGGCTTACAACTCATACAATATATGTGCTTTTACTGATGCAAAAAATGTAAAATACAGGTGCCATAATATATCTGGAAGTCCCATATCCAGAAAAGCTCAACAGTGCTCCTCACTGGCAATACACTTCTCATCTGTACAGAGTGGGTTATAAAGCATATAAATATGTAGCAGAGGTCAGTAGTAGCCACTGCTACAGAGCCCAAGTGATTAAATTTGTGTTGATCCCTTCATGTCAGTACATTACATACAGAGGAGACGAATGGGCAATGTTAAATTTTCCTACAGACCATTTAACATGCCATCGTTCTGTGGCCATTCAATAGAAATTCTTCATTCACTACATGGAAATTCACACACAGTAATGTTTGCCCTAAGTTCAGTGAGGACATGAGCAAGTGTGGCTCTGTATTCAATGGCCAAATAAAACGGGAAAAGCCCAAATCATAATAGTAATACAAATACATGGAGGAGGACTTATGATACAAATAGGCCGGTGGCCAAATGGGCATCAACAAGGGCCAAAGAGGGAGTCTCATTTTTCCTTTTGACAGAAATGTCCATAACTAAGTGTGTGTCCTTTAAGTAGAGTTTGGATTGTCAACAGATGAAAATATACTGTGCAAGCGCTGCTAGACGGCTGTTCTTTGGCCAGGACACACAACTTCTGTTAAAATACACTGCTCCCGCTGCCCGCATCCTTCTCTCCACTTTGGACAGGAAACTGTAAAGGGCATGATCTTAATTAATGTGGCACTGGGCAATAACTTCCTCAGAGGATTAAAAATTGTTGTCATAGATTAGAGATGGAAAACCGCCCAATTTCCCCCTTTTGCCTGCTTACTGAGGTTTGTGAATGTGCATTTTGTGTAACATTTCGAAATACATTCAGCTGAATGTTTGGCCATTTCATAAATCTGTACCAGCTAACAGATGTATAGGCACAAGGAAACAGGACTGTGATCATACAGTGTGTTGAAATTTCATAAGTTTGATTAATTTCACAAGAACCTATTTTGTTGTGTCAGTGCAATTGGATCAGACATTCTCTGGGTGGTAAAGGTTGACTTTTCCTAAGCTACTGCTGTGGTTGGCTCAAGTGGGATTTAGAAATGCTTAAAATCCAAGACAAACTCAACCAAGTAGTCTGTGTTCAACATTTTTTAAGTGATCAGGGAATCCACTTTTAGAACATGTCTATTTGTGTTGAGCTTCCTCTAAACACCGTTTATTATTTATGCTTTCTTGTCAGAAAATTCTAGTAGTTGCCTTAGAGATACATTCACACAGTCTTTTGCATGCCCATAATTGTATTTATTCATGTTCCTGCCATATGTTTCATTTGTCCTCAGGATTTATTGTACAGTCATCTGTCAAAACCTGTTGTCAATTATACTGCCTGGTCGACATCAGGTGGAGCAATTCCATATTAAATGAACTCATTCTGAAAATGTGAACGTTGACGATTAAAGAGTGGGCTTTGATCATTTTTCAGAGGCCATGACTGTTATTCTTAAAGAGGCACTTTCTATGATTCTTGGCACATGCCTTATTTTCTGTATAAATTACATACAAAGAAAGCTTAAGAGGTGTTTCTCAAGGGCTCAATTTTTTTACGCTTACACTCCATTGGCAAATCCACTATGGAAAAGCTGAACTGTACTTCAAGTGCTCTATTTAGTGTGGTTTGGAGCTGAGGTAGGGATCAATTGCTTGCTTTCTGCAGCAGCATCCCAGAAAGCCCCAGAGATAGGTCTGAAGGACAGGTGGGGAGCTCAACTGCCACCTCAAACCACTGTCCCCATGGCAAAAGGTGGGCCTCACCACAGAGCAGAAGCCAGCAGAGCCCAGCAGAGACCTGAGGCAGGCAGGCAGTGGTCAGACTCTGCCATGTCTGTGAGGGTCAGAAAAAAGAAAATTCACTGGTATCATGCAGACAAGTACTACATACACAACAGATTATATACAGTTCAACACTTAAAAGGCTTTCCATATAGATTATAGTGCTCTACACTCAAACCATTCTGGGCAATGCTGAAGCCATGTAAAATCCATATGGAGAGCATCAAAACTAAGAAAATTCTTCCCATGCCTGTTGGATAGTTGTTGTTGGATTTCTTTAGCAAGTTTTGCTGTGTTTGTTGTTTTTATCCACTGTAGCCTTTTCCAAAAGTTTGAACACATATATGATTATAATGGTCTGAAATGATAATATCATTATTTATTTTCATTTCAAAATCAGAAATGTTTTATTAAGTGTTTACATCAACTACTCCCTGGTGGAGTAGGTATAAATTGCATCCGTTATTGTATAGAAAAAGAATAACAATGACAATAAAGGCATTAATAAAAAGATCCATCTCTCCCATGACACCAAATCCAGAACCAAACCTAAGGATAGATATAAGCCAGTAAACAAACTGATAAAGATAAATAAGTGTAAAGATGCATCTGTTCCCATGGAGTCAAGTGTTTGCTTAATTGCCAAGGGTAGAGTCAGAAACCATCTTATCAATGCAATGTTTGGGTGTTACAAAAGGAAGTCAGAGAGGGTTTTTGGAATTTCTACTCAGAAAAATTAACTGTAAAGTGTGTCATTTTCCAAAGGAGACCAGATGCCACTGACTAAGTGTGTGCAGACTGTCCTTTCATATGCATGTCTGGCGAAGAGTGAAGCAGAGGTGACCATACAACATTTAGCAGCTGGTAGATTAAATACTTTTATTTAAAAATTTACAATTTTGAAGTAGGACCCTCAGTCCCTCACCTGAGTGCCTTTCCTTTACCTTTGGGGAAACACTAAGTGTAAAATAAAATTATGTAATGATGACAGCAGTTTGTAGTTATAAGACCTCCAAAACTACACAACCACCAGCTTACATTATATTTGGTGATTTCTGCACCTGATACTTTGTTCCTCTCAACTTAAACCTCCCGTTCCCATTGGCTGTTACTTTTTGTGAAATCTGAACATTTGGCTGTCAGTATTTTGGGTTTTTTACTCAATTAATTGGATGCATTTTATTTTTGAGATCTCCTCATCAGCTACTACAGACATTTGAAATTATATAAATGTTGAAGAGCTGTTAAATAAAATCTAAAGAACTTACAGGATGTCTTGAGTTTTTGCAAATCTTGTCTGACTTTCTCTTGAATTATGTAGCTGATGCTGCCCTCTTCCGTTCAAAACAGCATTTCCCATAAATCGCTTAACGTCATTCACTGAAGAATTTTGTAACCTACCACCTTTAGCTATACGATAGATACTTTCACTGACCACAAATCATTGTTAAGCCTTAATCCGAGGTGATATTTGCAAACCAAAAGTCATGAATTGTTCTGCAGAAATGGCAGCCGCGTAGCCATTAAGCTGCCTGTAGCATTGTTCGCTTATCACATATTACGACTCGATTTGACAAGGTGAAACTCCGGTTTATATGCACATTAAAAATTATACTGTCGAAAGCGTGTCTGGTGTGACACAATGGTTTAAATATGAGCTGCAGGGTTTCAGTAAAGTCGTTATCTAAAACACATCCTTCTTGCAGCTCATTTCTTTGTGGCCGTGGCCTATGCCTGTTCCATTCATAGCCAGCCAATCAGAGGCAACCTTACTGGGGATTCCCGTACAATAGAAATGCTGCTTCTTTTTTGGCCCTGTTTCGACCGCGGACAGACAGAAGCAAGTGGACCGGTTTAATGCTAAGCTAATTCAGTCAATTTACAAGCGGGTAATTTTGATTTTTGCTTCGGTTTCCTACTCAACTCATGAGCGGATCTACTTTCGAAAATTCATATCTACATGTAAATATTTTAGCTGGTAGGCTAACAAGCGGAACCTGCCGTTTATTTTGGTAAACCGCTTCTGTGCTGCTAGCAGAATCGGCAGCGGTAGGCGCCAGTCCTGTTTGACAACAGCGTTTTTTGGTCACGTTCTTGGTGTTGTTGTTTGTAGCTGCTCAGTGAACGAGCTAATTCCCGTTAGCTGCAACCGGAAAAGCAAGAAAACTCTCGGTAACGATATAAAAGAAGTTCATCATGGCAGAATTCCTCGAAGACCCGTCGGTTCTCACGAAAGATAAGCTGAAGAATGAGCTTACAGCAAACAATGTGCCACTTCCCAGCGGCGAGCATAAGAAAGAAGTGTACGTTCAACTGTATCTCAAAAACTTAACCATATTGAACAACAAGAAAAGCCCACCCACGGACACCTTTTCTAGCGACGAAGAGTTACCTGCACCTGTGGTTTCCAACAAAAGTCGGTCAGGCAGAGTAAGTTATTTTATTATTCATTTTCATCTCTGATCGCTTGTGTGTTGTGATAATCTGCACTAAGACATCAATAACGATTTAATCTGCTTGTTTCGGTCAACAATGTGACTACTTTTTCTGCAGAAAGCTACCAAAAAGACAGACAAGCCTCGCACAGAAGAAGTGGAGGTGACAGATCTCACTGACGAAGATTTAAAACAACAGCTGGCAAAACACGGTGTGGAATCAGGACCCATTGTGGGTAAGTGACTGGAGGTGCCTACAACAACTTCAGGGTATTTGTAAGTTGGTGTTCTAGTTTAACATGCAAATTTGGGATTTATGTTATGTGTTACGCTTTACAGAACAGCAAATTGTCATTTTTTTTAAGTTTTAGAGATACTATTTAAAATTCTGGATAATAAAAAGCTAGTCATGATATCATTTTCATATCATGACAGTTACCCTTGTAGATTTGTAGATTCTGATTATCTTTTTGTGACAAAAGTTGTAATTGTTGTGATATTTTCCTTTTGGGCTTTAGTGTGTGTAGTCAAAAGTTTCAAATTTTTGTTGTTTCACTCATGTATAATCCAATTGTTTATGAAGTATTTTAATTATTTTGAATATTCTTTATCTAGAATTGCACAAAATTATTAAGTGTTTGTCATGTTGCAATAAAGAAATGTTTATTCCACACATAAGTGTTTTCAATATTATCCAGTTGTTTCAGTGTTGTGCAATTTTTCTACAATACATTTCATTATGTCCCCTCCTGTTTTGTAACCAAACTGTCTGTAAACCAGTGTTATGGTCCTCACACTCAAATCTTTGCTCTCCTGATAATGTATTTTTAAACTTAAACCAGTTATACGACATAAGTGCTTGTCTTAAATACACAAAATACATTAATTAATTTAAAAAAAATGTAACTGCTGAATTGCAATTGCATGTGTTATATTATTATTGATTATGATTAATATATAAATTTTTCTGCTCTTCACTCAGCCTCAACTCGAAAAGTGTATGAGAAGAAGCTGCAGAAGCTTTTGGATCAACCTCCAGTTGAGCCTGAAACTCCTACAGACATCACAGCTCTCCCAAAGGCTGACAGTAACCAGAATGGAAACACAAACTCTGACCAGTACAGTGACAAAGAAGATGGTGAGCTCACACCTCACAACATCCAAATTTTACTCCACAAGACAAATTCATGTGGCCTGGATTACTTGTTTTTAGTGACATGGTCAACTTAACTGGTAAAACCTGTAATAATGACAACTTTTCTCTCGCATTACTGTTTTTAAATGTAGAGGAGATTACTGCCCCTGAACTTGAGGCAGTTCCTGTAGTGGAGAAGCCTGTGCGAAGCCGAGGGAAAGCTCCCGTCACTGTCAGAACAAGCAGCAGACGACAAGTAAAGGTGAGGCTCGTGTTGGCATTTCATATTTGACTACAACAATCATGCTGTGCAAATATTCAGTGTATGTTGAGACATTTTCTTGCGGGAGTGGCCATGGCTCTGGAGGTAGAGCGGGTCGTGCAATAACTGAAGGGTTGGTGGTTTGAATCCTGATCTGTCCTAGTCATTTGCTGTTGTGTCCTTAGTCACTTCACCTTCCTCACCTCCAGTGCTGCTGCTCACACTGGTGTGTGAATGTTCAGTGGTGGTTGGAAGAGCCAGAGGTGTGAATTGGCAGCCACGCTTCCATCAGCCTGCCCCAGGGTAGCTGTGGCTACATATGTAGTTTACCACCACCAGAGTGTGAATGTGAGAGTGAATGAATAATTGCTCCACTATATGTGGTTTGGGTATGCAGTCATTGAAAAGTGCTAGATGAATCTAATCCATTATTATTATCTATTTCCTCTGACAGGTGGTTGAAGAAGTGGTTGTTACTGAAGAGACTCCCAAGAAAAAGACAGGGGAGAGTGTTGTTGAAGATATTCTTGCCAATGAAATAAGCACACCAACAGGCATCAGGTAACAACTGATCCACACTTGTCTATGTTATGGTATTTACTTGGAGTCGTTATATTGCTTCCATTCACGTACACATAGCTATTAACATATTACATAGATTCATTCCAAGTTGTAAAGGTTCTAATATGGACTTTGAAGTCTAAAAATTCAATCGGCTGTATTTTAGGCATTGAAATGTGTTACATTTAAATTATGAACTGATTTAATAAGCTTCCAAGGTCAACATGACATCCTGAAATGTTTTATCACAATCTAAAGATATCCAGGTTAATATAATAGAAGAGGGGAAAAAAAACCAAAAATATTAATAGAATTTGAGGATTTTTTTTCAACATTTTTTGTTTTCTGGAAAATTTACTAACACCAATTAAAAGTGATCAAAATAGATGTTAATTTAGTTATCAATGAACCCTTGCTGCTTATTAACAAATCTTTTAGAAAGTTGCATTTACTTCAAGTTTCCATCGGTGTGTTTTGAGAATGGCTTATCTTGATAGTGCTGAAACAAAACTACAAAACATAAATTGGCTGTAATACAAAACAATATTATTGGTCAGAACTTAATGGAACACAGAGTCTGTGTCATAGCTAGTATGTCAGTGTGGTGTCACTTCATTAAAAAAGACTACAACGTAATTAAATCTTTCTCTGCTATAATCTAATATGTGTAAATACAAGTTTGATGGGACCTGAGTCAATGAAAGGTATAAGAAATGAATAATAAACAATCAACAAAATAAAATAACCCCTGAAAATGCCTGCTATTGCCTAGTGCTGATCTGTATTCACTAAAACACGCTCAACACTCAAGAAATTGTTTTTACATTGATCTTAAAAAGTCTTAAATTCAACCTACAGGGTAGATTGACTCAAAGTTTGAGGTCCCTGTGAAACAGCTGGAAGAATTTGTGCTTCCATAAACATCTACAGGAGAAAATGTGCATTTTAGCCTGAGGAATACCTATAAATCGACCATTTTGTCATAGATAGACAAGATACTTGTAAGGATGGCTTGTAAGGGACATGCAGCCAAAGATGCATGATGGAAAAACATTTAAAGATTGAATTTCATTTTCTGGGAACATGAAAGATAAGAACACTGAGTTGATCCTGTTGACTGTCTGTTTAGTGCAACTTGCAGGCGTCCAATTCGAGGGGCAGCTGGTCGACCAGTAAAACCAGGCGATTACTGGCTGGATGAGTCCCGTGTGCAGCGCACCATTCACACCGAAAGCCGCACCTACTCTGAGTCTTTCACCAGAGGAGCCAGCATCCCAGTTTCTTCAAGCAAAGCGCCAGCCCGACGAGGTTTCCTGTCTGTCCTACTCAAGCTCCTGTTGCTCATTGCCGTGGTTGCTGGTCTGTACTACGCTTACCAGAATCTGGATGCCAGTCACATCAACACTCTTAAAGGTCTCCTGGACGGTGTGATCGTCCCTCTGCAGGGTGTTGTGGAAAACGCTGCCACCTACCTGGGTATCAGTGGTGATGGTGCCACACAGAGTATCGACAAGTAAAGACCCTCAGCAGTCCCTCGCCATGCCCACGCCGCCTCCCCTCCACCTGCCACAGTACATCACAACCCACACACCAAACTGGGCTCACATCCTCTTCCTGTTTCCTACATGTGTGGACAAAGGACACAGATTTAATTGGAATCTATTAACTTTTTCCTCTCTGGGTTTGTGCTCTCCTTCCACCACTAGAGGGAGCTGTACTCAAACAGTAGCTTCTGGATGACGCTGTTTTGTGGCAGTCAGAAGAGACTAATTTTAATGTTGATTTTAATCTGTGAATTGTTTGTGTCTTTGTGTATTTAACCCTTGTATGTAGAAAAGAGTACTGAATGGAGAGGCCAGGTTATCCATGCATGGTTGTAGTTTTTAAAGGTCATACTGTAGTTCTTAACGCTCTGTGCCAGGTTTTTTCTGATGGTGGAGTGCCTGGACAATGTTAGCACTTAGTGCCCTCCCATTTTGAAGCACAAAGCTACACTACTAATACCATATTATCTTCATGTCTCTCTGTATTATTTTCATAATTTGCTCTGTAGTTAGAGATTTAGGTAGAGATCATTTCTATGGTGCTCAGGTCAATTCAGCTCAAACCTTTTCATGTGGTCTGTGCTGGGAGGACACACATGGTGCGATCAGGTCACAACACTGCATGAGGAAAACCAACCCTCATTCAATCTCCAATAAAAGATTATTTTTGGTCAATCACAGTATTCGAGGTTGTGAAGTTACACCTCGAGTCTCCCTTTCATTGTATTGTAATCATGACTTCTGGAGTCATCAGATCAAGATAGGAAAATTACTTTTTTTTTTTTTTTTTAAAACCATCTTTTTACAGCCTCCTCAAAGTTTCACATGCAGGATATGGAAAAATCAAATGAAACTGGTTTTTAGATGACCATTTGACAGTTCCTGCTTGAGGAAACTGCAACATGTTGTCATACATCATTACTAATTTTCCAGGCCTGCCTGTGTGCCCATTTGAGTTTACATGCTTTGGGTTTTAGTGCTTTGTTGTGCTTTTTGCCATTTTTTTTTTTCCGTTAGATTTCTGATCCTTCGGTCCTTGATGTATGTGCAGGACTGGCTCATGCAGGGCACCCACATAGCCCACCTCACTGACACAGCAGATCTGCAAACACATGGGGAAAGCGGATTCATTGGGATACTTAACCAGTTTGCTTGTTTTTATCTGCCTGTTTAAATTGCCACAAATTTACTGTAAAGGGTTTGTTTGAGCACTGGGATGACTCATTGGATGCATTGGTTTTTCTGGAGGTGATTGGGTGGGGTGGGGAAAATTCCTTGGGTGTCTTGTTTCTATTTTGATATTTTTCTAAAGTAGTGTGTTGAGCTTTTTATAGCACATTTTAAGGTAACAGTTGAAAGCAATATGTAATCCATTCAGGTGGGACTGTATCCTAACCAGAACTTTTCATGATTTAACACAATTGATTTCTCATCAGGCAGCTCTCCCACAGTGGACAGAAGGACAGGGGTTATGTGGGTAAGGATTCTGAATCTGTTTATTTATGATAATGTAGGCATTGTATCATAAAATAAACTTGATTGTTACCAGATCCTTCATGGTTTTCCGTTGCACTTTCTTGGCACCTCAGTGGTTTTATTCAGGGTGTTTGTAGGTTCTTCAGTCATTAAATAGTCTTAAGTCTCAGTGTGTGGGGTAGAAATTGCCACTAGTATTCTCCCATTTTATTTACTTCATAATTTGTCTTTGGTGATTTCCATCAAAATGTCACATCTGGTGTTACAAATCTTTAAACACACTGAACTTAAAACTATTATGTAATATTTTCAATATTTATAATATTAATAATTAATAATATTAAATATAAAAATATTAATATTTTCAGTTTTACTCTTTGACTAAAAGGACATTTTGCCCCAAATTAATTCTAAATTGGATGAAAAATGATCTTCCAAAGGCAGTAAAGCTTCGAATTTAAGCGTGTTACTTGTAGACACCCTGGTTACACTTCTTGTCAAGTTGTCTTTGGATCTGTGATTTCTAATGAAAGTGAAGGTCATTCTTTAGATTTAAAAAAACAATTATGGAAAATTGGTTAGAAATGGGTACAAGCCATTATGTTATATGTATATATGTTTTTGTTTTTTTATTTTTAGTGGGATATGATTTAATAAGGGCGACACGGTGGTGCAGTGGTTAGCACACGTGCCCACAGCAAGAAGGACCCGGGTTCGATTCCCGGGCGATCCTTGGGACCTTTCTGTGTGGACTTTGCATGTTCTCCCCGTGTCT
>JAQQZY010000024.1:29572130-29590268 GCA_030068375.1 Ostorhinchus rueppellii | reverse complement strand
GAAAACAAAATGTCCTGTTGAATGTATATTATACTATTAGCTTATTAGCAGCGTATAATGTTATAACTATTGATAATTCTCTTTTTCTCTCTGTCTCTTTAACAATGTAAAGCAATAATATCATTTTTTTTGAGGGTGAAAATCTAAAAACTTTCTTTTCACAGTAATTGAAAGGTGTTTCAGTCTCTTCGATGATGTGTGATCAATTAAAATGATGGGAGAATAAAAACCATTACAGTTTAACATCACAGTCTTTTTTTGAACCTTTCTGTCATCTCAGCTTTCAGATAAAGTCATAAACCGGATGCGACAAGCTCCAAAGGTCGTTCCTCCTCTGCTTTCGCAGACTGGACAATCTCCTACACCACAGTCAGAAAGCGCAGCACCTACTCCACCTCCAGCCCCCTCTGTTGAAGACCTTCTGCCTCTTCTGGCTGTTCCTCCTGAAGCCCCACCTTCACCTTCAGCTCCAGCAGTAGAAGTCAGTCCCCCTCCAGTAAAACTCATACCTCCTCCACCAGTGAAGTTCCACTCCCTCCCTCCTCCCACTGTGGAGCTTCCACCTGCAGCAGAAGCTTGTCAGCCTGAAGCTAGTCCACCATCAGTACCCTCTTCAGTAGTAGAAACACCTGTAGAGCCTCCACCACCTCCACCTGCTCCTGAGCCAGTCCCACCTCCTGTCGAATCCTTCATTCCACCTCGTGTCGAGCCAGAAATCCCATCTGCACCACCTTCAGCTGAAACTGGTCTGGTTCCTCCACCTGTAGAGTCAGCTATGGATGCCAAAACCTCACCTGAACCTGTAGCTTTATCTCTGCCTCCTGAACCAACACCTCCAGCTGCTGAACCTTCAGCTGTACCTCCACCTTTTGAATCTGTTGTCCCATTGACTCCGCCTGAACCCATAATTTCACCTGTAGCTGCTGAACCTCTGGAGTTAGCTCCTGTAGCTGTGCCATCACCTCCACCTGAACCCTTATCTTCATCTCTTCCTCCTGAACTGACACCTCCACCTGCTGAACCTGTTGTCCCATCGACTCCACCTGAACCTTTAGCACCTGTGCCTCCTGAACCTGTTATAACATCACCTCCAGTTGTTGAACCTCTGGAGATAGCAACTCCAATTGCCCCATCACCTCCACCTGAACCCCTACCATTATCCTTGCCACCTGAACCAACACCCCCATCTGCTGAACCTGTTGTCCAATTGACTCCACCTGAACCCTTATCTTCATCTCTCCCTCCTGAACTGACACCCCCACCTGCTGAGCCTGCTGTCCCATTGACTCCACCTGAACCTTTAGCACCTGTGATAACATCACCCCCAGTTGTTGAACCTCTGGAGATAGCAACTCCAATTTCCCCATCACCTCCAACTGAACCCCTACCATTATCCCTGCTTCCTGAACCAACACCTCCATCTGCTGAACCTGTTGTCCCATCACCTCCACCAATGGAAACGGTTCTACCCTCAGCTGATGTCCAACCGGAGACATTTCCAGTCGAACCTGTTGTTTTACCTTCTCTTGTTGAGCCGACAGTTACCGAATCCTTAGTCCCGTTAATTACAACAGAAGAAGTTTCTCCATGTGAACTTGTTCCACCTCCTCCAGAGCCTGTGGCAGCACCAGAGCTGCCCTTTGAGGAGCCCTCTCCCCCATGTCACTGTGTGGAACTGGCTGTTGTACCTGCTGATGCACCTGTAATCGAACCCCTCGTTGAACCTTTAGCCTCCTCAACCGCTGAACCAGCTCCACCGGCTGTGGAGACCACTGTGACCCTGCCTGTGCCCCCCATTGTTGAAGATGAAGCACCTGTCATCATCACAGCACCACCACTTGCAGCAGGTGATTGTGTTCTTTCTCTCTATCGTGGTTTGACAAGTTTTTGCAGCTCTAAAATCATATCATCTGAATTTTACACCCTAAAGGGACTATATGTAGTATTTCTTCTTTCAAATATTTAAAAAATGGTCTAAACATATCATAAGTGTTTAGAATAAAGAGCTCTGAATTTATGCGAAAGACACCAGTGTTTTGGATTAGACGGATATGAATTGAATTTATTTACACCAACGTATGTATGTTTTAGATGTGTCCCTCTTCCAACACACCTGATTCAAATAATGAGCCTATCATCCAGCTCTGCAGAAGCCTGATAACGACCGTTGGGTGTGCTGGAAAATGGAAACATCTAAAACATGCAGGATAGTAGCTCACGAGGACCAGGGTTGGGCACCCCTGATGTAAACTATCAGCATGTGAGGATTATAAGACAGTGTTATTTTGAGCGACTGTCGAAAAACTGTTTGTTTTTTTTTTCAATGTCAGTTTTATTGTCAGTTTTGCCATATGTACAGCACATATAGAAAACTAAAACTGCAAATCTTTTTGGCCCTTGGTGCAACTCATATAGTGGAAAAATAGGCCACAACTATAAACAGAATATAACTAAACAATAAAGTGGTAATAGTAAAGTGACAGATGAGTTACTGAGTTACAGTGACATATGCAGTTAAAATGCCAGTTGCAGTGGAGTGACTGGAGCAGACCCTGAGATCAGTGTGTGGAAAGTTGAAGGTCAGAATTCAACTGCAGCTTTAAAAATTAACTAGGTCAAGAACTGTGGTAAATGATGAATTTAAAGTTGCTATACCTTGTGCACCAACATGTGCAAATGAAGAACTTTGTGTTTAAAGGCATTGGAGTCGCAGTCAAAGTTAAAAATAGCCTTTATTTTCTTTTCAGGGAAATCTGGTTTGGTCAGGAGTAGAACATATGTTTGTAGTGGCTCATAATATGAAAGCGATGCAAAGGGCCTTATGCAGAAACATTTTTATATACACATCATATGACAAGTGACAAAGTGTGTGTGTGTATGTATATATGTATATATATATATATATATATATTCACAAAATTAAAAATATGTTGAGTGAAACCAGTTTTCCCTAATTCACTTTTGTGTGACATTTACAAAGTAGTAGAAAGTGTATTGTTACATCAGGTTACAGAAGTAAATATGTGTTGTGCTATGAAAGAAATACCCCCCAAACAAAGAAAAAAAAAAATATTTGGCAGTAAACTCCTGCTTTTGAGAATCATCAGTTACTAAAGTTCAGCCCCCGTGATACCGCATTCAGTTGAAATTTACTACATTTCAATTTTATTTGGATACTGTGTAGGTATCAATGTAGGCTGATTTTTGCCATTTCTGTGTTCATGCAGATAGTCCCATTCCTCATGAAGTGAATGAAGAAGAGTTGAGGAAGAAGATAAAAGCAGAGATGCAGATGAGTTTGGAAGAGGAGATCAACCAGAAGAGACGGGAACTGCAGCAACAGTAAGGAAAGATTATTGTCAACATTAAATGAACAAATAAAAACAATAAACTTGATTTTTATAGCATTTTCTAAAACTATTTTCGACACTGCTTTTACAAAACAAATGATAAAAGCCAAGTCGTTTATGTGTGGGAGCAGATTATGTGTATTATATTCGAACTATATATCAGCCATATTAGCCACAGACTAAAAAAAAAGAGATGTCATTGATTTTTGTGCTGAAACAACTCAAGTCTCAGATCAGATAATCAGCAGCTATGCACAGTATGGGGGCACGGTGGTGCAGTGGTTAGCACTCGTGCCTCACAGTAAGAAAGTCCTGGGTTCAATTCCCAGGTGGGAAGTTTGTGTGTGTGGAGTTTGCATGTTCTCCCTGTGTCTGCGTGGGTTTTCTCCGGGTACTCCGGTTTCCTCCCACAATCCAAAGCATTGATAGGTTAATCGGCTAATCTAAAATTGCCCATAGGTGTGAATGTGAGAGTGATTGTTTGTCTCTATATGTCAGCCCTGTGATGAACTGGGGACTTGTCCAGGGTGTACCCCGCCTTCGCCCTTAAGTAGCTGGGATAGGCTCCATGCGAGCCCTATGATCCTAGTGAGTATAAAGTGGGTATAGAAAATGAATGAATGCACAGTATGGATCTAATAAACTTAGGTATGACATATTTGCAGACTATTTGTCAATATAAGATGGAGAATCTCAGGCTGAGACACAAGAATTAAACCTCATCAATTCACATAAGTTAAGCTTATGATGCAAACAATACAGCTACAACATTCTGTTCATGGTACATCGTGGTATTTGTTTCCAAAAAATTCCATTGCATTCATTGGTGTCTTGATTCATATCAAAGTCCTAAGTAGATGCTGGACTTGGACCAAATCTAATCCTAATCGAATGTAATCTACCAAGATTTGTGACACTGATAGAATTTAATGCAGTGTTATCTGGGACAGAGTCCATCAGTGAATGTCTCCAAGAACGCTCATTTTTAGCCATGACCAAAGACATGAAATTATTATGTCATCTTCTGTCTGAGGTAGGCAAGTGAAGTCCAACCCCTTCAACTGTGACCCATGGCAAATATTAATGGTGGTTATTGGCAAGAGGTTTTGATTCCATTTGAATTATGGCATAATTTACATATTCAGAGGATAATTAAAAAAACAAAAATAGTTAGTGGTAAAGCACAAGATGAATTTTTCTGTGAAACATCCGTGAACTGCATCTTTTGTGTTATGAAACATATCCAGAAGGCATAAATATGTTGGGAAATATCAGAAGGGTTGAAAATAATTTCAAGTCTGGTCATGTTACACCTGCAGACTCTTCAGCAGCAGCTTGTAGAGAAGAAAAATATGGATGACCTCACTTCTGCAACTTTTGGGCGCACCGCCTTTTTAATACTAACAGTCTCATACTTCAGTCATTTTACAGCAAACTGATTTGATTGAATTATAAAACCCTTAAATTGACGGACATCATATGTGTAATTGAACTGGGGCTGGAGTGTACCATTTTTCAAACCAGTTTGATATGAAGCCAAATACTGGACTGAACTGGAATTTTAACATGAGGCATTGTGCTTCCACTCGGCAGCAAGAAGAAATTAAACAACCAAAGCCCTGATTTGAGAGTGTAATGACTCTAGTCCACTTGGTGGCAGTAATTCACCTCAAATAGTGTTTTTGTCAAATAATGAGAAGAAAAAGCAAGAGCATAAGAGACCCTGTCCTCAGTACTTTGGAAACAGTGTATTTGACACTAGAACAACACTATAATTGGGTTTTCATTGCTTTCTTCCTGTACCATTTACATACTGCATCTTTTTTTTTTTTATTTGACTCATTTCTTTTTTCTTTGTCAGTGTCAAATTGGTTATATCGACATAATGTGGCAGTTTTAGTCTCATGTACTGCCAAAAGCACAGGAACTTAGTATATGATCAGAGCATTCCTCTCCCTCTGCAAAAATGTGATTCTCCTTCATGATGCCATTTTAGCTTGGCAGTAAACCATGTATGGCTCATCAGAAATATCATTGTGTTGCTTATTATGAAGCAAAACAAGTTGGATTTAGTGGTGTGAACTAAAGACAGCTGGTATAAACCTCTACACAGGACTGGACTGGGTCACATGGACTGGACTGAACAAACCGGAAATTGACCTAGCTGTAAATTGAAGACATAACTCAAAGAGGATAAAGAAATTATTTTACTACCATGCATATTTTTTTAAATAAGCAACACAAAGGGCTGGGCTTCACCTCTCTACACCTTTACTTCAGGAGGGGATTTGTGTTTTTTGTTTTTTTTGTCCACCATAGGGCAGGGTGAGGCAGTCTTCAACTCCACCACTGGATGTCACTCAACTATCATTCACTGAACCTTTAAGTAGTGACTTAACAGATTAAAAGATTCAGATGAGCACACTATGAAAAGAGATTTAAAGGAGGTTAAGGAGCCTCCTCTGATCCTCTGAGAGTTTGTTTCATAGAGTTGGAGCTCTAATAACTGAGTCCTGGTTACCAATTTTGAGGAAAAATCCAGTTGCCCTCTGGTTGTGGTTTCTAAAATGTATCTGTGTTTGGAGGCTGGAGGAGCTCAGGGCCCAGGTCAAAGCTGAAACCCAGGCAGCAGCTCAGGCTCAGATCCAGGAGCAGGTGAAGACGACCCTGGAGGCAGAGAAGGCGGCGTACATGGAGAGCCTGACAGAGTCCATCGCGAAGGAGCGGATGAAGACTGAGGACGAGAGGCTGATGGTCCAGCTCTACGTAAGTACACCAAGTAGATGTGCATGACCTGTAGACGAGTGAGGATCGCTTGAGAATCTGAAATGTTTTCCTTCTCTTACTGTGCCTCTTTCTCTTTCTTGCCCTGTTGTCTTCTCTCAGTGGATGGAGATGAAGGTAAGACGGGAGACGATCGCTTGCATGCGTGTCTGTCTCTTTCATTTCACTTTCATTCAGCTGCTGCACCGCTCCTTTTTCTGATACCACTGGGAAAGTAATTTATCACAGTGTGGACACAAGATATCAGTGTCGAGAATATTAGAGGGTTAAAATGCTTTGTTGCTCATTTGCTTAGGTCGTCTGGGGTCATGATGAACATCCTGAACCATAAACTCTTTGTTTTGGATTCTCAGGCACATAAACTGGAGGAGAAAGAGAAAGACTTGAAGAAACGAGATGCTCTGTACAAGGAACATATTGAGAAACTTGAAAATAAGGTAAATGACATCTAGATATTTAATGAAAATTTTGTTTAGTTTTGGGGTTTGTTTGTTTTTACCATGACAGCACATTAAGATCAGTTTGTATAAATAAATACCGGTACATAAATAAATATTTGTAGGGGATGTTTCAAGAAAAAAATCCCACATTTTATAGTGATATTGATATTCTTTGAAATTTCAGTCAGAATTTAGCAAGAAAGAACTTGGTATTAGTTTTTAAGTCCTACAAAGTGTGTTAGTCATGTTTTTCTAAGTGCATTGTATTTGAGACTTTGCTGTATTTTTTCAGTTATGTTAGTCAACAAAACTACTCACACACATCAGATGACCAACACCATAATCTGCCACAAAAACAGTCTTCTGTACAAACAGCAGGGAAAAGGAACTAAAAGCCAAACTGCAGCTCATCCCCCCAGAATGAGACCAAATGTAGCATTTAATGTTAACTATGTAATAAGAAGAAATTAAAACCACAAAATAATGAGTGAAAAAAGTCAGTGTACTCTTATGTAGTCGCTACAAGTTAATTTAAAAAAGGATTAAATAAAGAAAACATAAAGAAAACTAATTTGCTACTTGCAGGACTGTTATTTATGACTAATATGGCTTCCTATTTTTTCCAGGTTTTTTTTTTTTTTAAGTAGTATCTTGTTCCTCTCAGTATTCCTCTTAAAATATGCTGTCATGTAGAACTGTGTATAAACTTGGTGATGGGCTGCAGGGACATACATATTCACTCCTTTTGACAGTAAGTGTAGGGCCAGATCAAGTGAAAGTGAACATCAGTGTAAAAAAAACTTAAGTTTCCTTTTTTTAAAGTTTTTCAAATAAGCCAATTTTTTAGCTTAAGAACTGTTTTATGGAAGTGTTTGCAAAATTTCAGTATCACTTGTAGAAAAAAAAGATGAATGATTATGTAAGGTTATACTTCTGACAAATATGTAAATGCACGAACTTGAATATTTTTTATTGCTTGTATAAGTGATACTTTAAGTCTGTGAATCTGTAGGAACTAATTAGTCGGCAGCACAAGAATATAGAAAGGTTATGTACAATCCAATTATTAGTCAAGTATGCTCTGCTATGAGGTGTTGTTTAATGTCATCTTGGTCAGTTGTATCTGGAATTCCTGAATTTCCCCATTGTGGGATCAATAAAAAGTATCTAATCTAATCATATATCACTTCAGTTGAAATATATATATTAATTAAATAAAAGTTTATTAGCATATTTGTAGTGTTTTATTTCCAGCTAAGTCTTTTATTACTGTATGACTACTGAACAAAGTGACAAACTGCTGTCCCCATGTAACAGTTCCCACCTCTCCCCATGCCACAACATACTTGTTTATAAAAACTTAGCATTTTAACATTTTTATCCAATATTGATCACAATTGTAGTTTAACATCATAGCTAAAGCCCTATGTTCCCTTTAGTATCAATTTCTTATGAGAACAGCATGTTGTATACATTTGTGTAAAGTGAAAAAGTATTTTTACTCCTAAGTTTTATTTCTGTAAATTGTCACGCGTCATGTGAAAGTACTTACCGAGGCCTATTCATACATGTAGTAAGTATGAATTAAGTTATTTCGTTTTCAGCACAGAGCTTATTGAACATGAAATGTGTCACCACTTTATCTGACCCTGTTGTGGATTTAGACATTTACTGCAACTTTAATAATTTTTCTGTTCTCCTCAAACTCTATTAGTGGTGGAACTTTGTAATAACTGCAACAATCATTTGTAAACATAATCTTATGGGAATCTGCCATAATAAGTTAGGCTAATTAATACTAATAATAATTTTATTTGTATGGCACTAAATTATATGACTAAGAGATAATTCTGTAATCAAGAGAGCAACAGCATCACTATTAGGTCAAAGTGACACAAAATATAAGGTAAAAATGAAGAGAAACTGGCAGAAGAGAAGCGATACAAAGTAACCAGTAACAGTTGGAATAATTAACTAGAAAAGAGGACAATAAAAGGTATAAAATGAAAGAATGGACAACACCAGACAAACAAGTAGAAAGTAGAGAGACGTCTAATCACAACAACAAAAATAACTGGAGAAAAGTATTAGAGATAGTGGGAAGATGGATTAAAACCAGTAAAAGCAAAATAAGAACAATAAAACAGTTTAAAAGGAGTGTAATATTAAAATGACGAAAACATCTCCATGAAAATGTGTTTGAGGAAGTGATTTAAAAGAGATTCCATGTCTGTAATTTGTAAAGAACAAATTCAGCAGCAAATTACCTCCAGTATTTCACCAAACACTGAGTTTTCTGTGATAATACTTCTGTGTGAATCAAAATATGTGTATGATTGCCTACCCCTTTGAATGCTCTGTCACAGTGGAGTGGGGGTGTCGTTCAGGGTGGATGATCCTGACGTGTGTGTGCGTGTGTGTGTGTGTGTGTGTGTGTGTGTGCGTGTGTGCGTGTGTGCGTGTGGACATGTTACTCGCATTGAACCACTATTAAAAAATAGGGGCTCATTCAGGATCTAAATCCAAGACCTCTTGCACATATTCTTGAGGTGCTGTTTTTTTTATTCCTCTGATTACATTTATTCATTATGATGGAGGCTGCACTGGAATTTGTATTAGAAAAGTTGACAAGTATTTTGATTCAGATTTAGATGATTTCTGCATGGAGACTCAGAACGAGATACAGAGTGAGCAAATTTCAAAGCAAAAACTCAAAGTGAAGAGTGTGGATGGCAAGAACAATAATAATAATATCGGTAAATTCAAGTAAAACGGGCTTTTCTTATTCTTTGTGACATCCTCTGTGTTTACTGATTGTGTGGAAAAGTGTTATTTTCAACAATTGTCATCTTTTGCCATTTTGACAGTGTGCTCAATTTTACAAAGTTACTGCAGACAGTTTCCAGAAGAGCAAAGCAGAGACGCACAACCGTTTTGCGTAAGTTGCATGAATCCAATAAATATTCAGCATTTTTATTTGAATTTTTTTGTTTTTTACAACTTACAGAGATAATAAAGTTTCATTGGTATAATGACTTTACAGTGACATTGCAAAGGGACGGTGATAAACAGCATAATGTAGGGTATTTTGTATCTTTGTGTCTCTCTTTCAGGCGTTTCAACTACCAGCCTGTGTGCGGTGATCTGCAGAGTCAGATCTTAAAATGTTACAAGGAGAACACAGGAAAGACTCTGTCCTGCTCAGGGATCGCCTCCGCCTACATGCAGTGTGTGGACAATGCTAAGAAAGTACGACTACATATTCATACAAGTGTTTTGGGGGTTTTTTTCTGGATCATCTGTTCTGCAACCACTGTCCACTTTACTCCCATGTATTTTTGTCTAATTTGCATGGATCTTCCCTTAATTGCAGGATAAACTAAGCACTCGAGGTTAACACAGACCCCTCAACAAGGACGACTGCACATCCTGACAGCTTTACTGCCACAGCAAAGAAAAAAAGATGGACAAAATTCACCACAGAGACTCAGGAGACACCTTTTCAGTCATCTCTTTTACCTTCAGGCAGTGTCTGGTACCACAAACACTAGTTTCTTTGTTTGCAACATATGGTTCTTGGGATTATCTATAAACCAATGGTGCCAAAATCACAACAAAGGCTTATGCAAGTTAGTTGTTTTAGAATGAGTCAAAGATATAAGCTAAGGATTTATGATTATATTGCGAGTTATTGTAAGAGAAAACTGAACAATGATTAATTGTAATGATTGTGTGCCTTAGAGAATTGAAAACCAATTATGAAATGCATGAAAGAAGAGCACTGAGTAATCAGACTTCACATTAATTGAAATGGAAAATTTTCACGTGGAACTTACCTCGAGTGCACGTAAAATGACTAATAAATTGTGTTGTAGAACTACAAGATGGTATGTGTCTGTATTTATAGTGGTGACCACACGTTTTCCACGTTCTTTTTTATTTGAACACATTGGAACATAAGATATATGCAATAAAATGTAAATGTCAAAATAAATGAAAGAAGACAAAATACAATGGATTGTAAGAAAGTGGAACTATTTGCCAGTGGTAAAAAAAAAAAAAAAAAAGCAAAGGGTAAAAAAAAAACAGAAAAATGAGTAAACAGACATTTAATTAAATATAGACAATACTAAATCTGTAGATAAAGAGACTTATATGACCACTAGTAGACTTTTTTAAATGTTTTGAAAGGTTAACTAAAACCATAATATTGACCACTCAACGTTTGGCCTGATACATACCATTATAACAATGAAAAAAGTACATCTGAATTGTTCAGAATTTTATTTTTTATAATGCATATTGTTAGAATATAATTCAAAGTGATGTTCATTTTGTGAGTACAGTCAGCAGTTATAACCACTACTAAGTCTATTTTTGTTTTTTTATTTTTGATTTTTTTTTTTTTTTTTTTTTTTTTTTTTTTGGGATGTTACCAGAAAAAAAATATTTCAGGTCTTAAAGGGTTAATACTTTGTATATTCAAGGTAATTTGACTTTCAGTGTTTCAGTCCTTATATACATGAATTATTAAAAACACATTACTATCAAATAAAGCTTTAAATATGTCCAATAATTTTTTATTATTTTTTATTCTAAGTCTATATTTTGTCTTTGTGGATACAAGTTCATCCTTCTCATAAAAGTATCAAAATAACATGTTAAAAAATGAAGAATATGTGTTTTTAACTGCACCATGCCATGGTTTATCTTGTGTGAAATTTTGAATTACAAAAATTATTGGACATATTTAAAGCTTTATTTGAAAGGAAGACGTTAAACCATAGATAAATCTTCTCCTTAATTCTCATTTTATTTAATTTCAGCTCAAAATGTTGATCTAATCTCCTCTCCATACATGAAGGTCAGAAAAATAACGCTGAAGTGAAACTATGATCTCCAGACCAGACCTGACATCAGGGTCTTATTTTAGCTTCAGAGGAAGCGGAAGTTGGCCCACCAGTGTTTATCTGTGGGTTTTTGTATTTGTGTGTTGAAAATCATGTTATTTGAAAACAGTCTACATAGTCATTATATTTGCCTCTGTGTTTTTTGTTTGTTTACCTTTTAGCTCAGTCTAAACATAGAAAATTATCACTTGTAGCCTTGTTTTTCCCCAGAGTTACAGTTATCAGTCACTGATCAGAGTTGAAGAGCTATTGTTTTGGTCACTTCAAAATGCTCAGTAAACATTTTGTTTAATTGTTGGTTTCTTTGTTTTAATCTGGAAGATTTATTTCATTTTTTATGCTGATTATTGCTGTCTGCAGTTTGCTGCGTGCTGCCCCCATGTGGCCAAATACAATCCATTCAGATTAAATGACCATTATGTAAATGCACGCTCCCATTTAGGGGTTGGACGAGGAGGAGATTATAACAGACTTCCTCACAGCGTTTCTTTCTGTTGATCTGCTTCAGCTCTTCTTTCCAGCTGCTGTTATATTGAGCTGGGCACATTAAACATTTCCTGCTCATCACATCTACTGCTCAGCATTCACAGTGAAGTGAAGTTAGGCCAGCAGCAGAGGCTTTTACCTGGACACCAGTCAGTTGAGGTTGGACACTTACCTGCTCCACAATGGACACCTTTGAATTTTTCCAAAACACAGAAAATGAATTTGGCTTGTGTAAGGATTAAGGGTAAAGTTCAGCATCACCAACGGAATTTAATTAAATTCTTTACAAAGTCTGCAGAAGATAGTAAGCATGGAAGCGGTTTAATTTCTGTACTGAATGTAGAGGTAAAAATAAGTGTCATACGATGCTAGAGATCTGAGTTTTTCTGACAAAATAATCTAAATAGCACAGTGTTTATGGTTGGAATGCGCTCCACATTTTAAGGACCTAGTCATAAAAGATGTAGAATGTAGTTTTGCTCTTTGTTGTTTTGCATTTGATTTTCTATTTTTTCAGGTGTTTCTCTGACTGTCAGTCAAGAGATTCTTCCATCAACCATTGAAACAAATTTTTCAAAAAAAATCTCATCCTGTGTCTGTTTGACTGGAAACACACACAGAGGATTCCACAATCACAAACCAACCTTCTTATTTCTGTAGGATTTCAAATCTATGACACAGTCTATTAAAAATGGTTAAATACACCAGGATAGACTGAAGTTATTAAAGTCATTCAGGCAAGTATGGACTATATTTGAATAATGTCTGGCATTTAAAATAATGTTAGGTATAACTGGATATATGTTGGATTTCATGGAAGCATTCATAATGATCTGTTTGGTGTCACAGAATCTCTGAAATCCAAAAGTGCATTTATTATGTAAAATCATGATCAGTCAGGATTTGATTGTAATTAATGTTGTGTTTTTACAACTGTTACATTCTGAGATTGCAAGATAATAGAGACATATGGATATGTTAGAAAGTATTTTGATCATCTGCTTTTTTTATATTTGACTACCTGAAACTCAGAGAAGGAACAGATTTCACACTTGATGTCCTTAACCATTAATTCAATATCATTCATGCCTGCTAAACTTAAAGATTTGGAAAAACTGAGTGATGTAAAGGGAATCAGTGAGTTAGAGGTGAGTTCATGTTCATTGTTTGTCCAGTTTTGGCATAAGCCAAACTATTTATACCAATTTGTGCTGACCTTTTGTGAATTTCTCTTTTCGGAATTTTTCGGAATTTCTCCTTTTTTTTGTTGTACTTGTAGCCCAGTGTAATCAAGGGAAAATAGAAAAAAATTGAAAATGAGTGCAGTGGCGCTGAGCTATCGTGGAAGTGTTTTCAATGATTTGGATAGTGACAGACAAATTTTGTGCTGAAAGTATTAATATTCCCAAATGTGTCCTCATGTGTGGTTACCTGGAATTCAATCAATTTGTAGTAATTGAGTGTAAAAAAAAAAAACAAAAAACAAACACCTCCTAATAAAAAATATTTATGGTGAGTTGAGACAATCACAATACATAAAAGACTCTGAAGCTGGAGCTGAAGCACAGTGGTTCTGTTTATCTTTCAAATGTTCATTGTGGCTGGTTTAAGATGTTGCAGCTCTTTCATAATTCATAGTTTGAGTTGTTTGTTCAGTATTAATTGTCATCCTCATAAATGCAAGCTGGACTGACTGTACATAACCTGACCAAGGAAAATCAAATTCTCACTTTGTGCAGTAATCTGAACCTAACTTTTCTGCCTCTGTCCATAATAATACACATTATATAGCCTGAATGTCATCTAATAGTAACGTGTATGTGCAACATAATATAGCAAACCATTATGTGATCAAAAACAAATACATTTTAGCAAACCAAAAAAATTCTTGGTTTTGAATGTCTGGGGTCACCACAAATTTGTGATGTTACGATGGCCAACAAGCCAAAAAAAAGTTGGGAACCACTGCCTTAGTTTATTCTGTGAATTCTATACAGTATTTTTGTCTCTACTCTAATTCTGCATCTGCAATAGACAGCAAATCATTTTCTTGATCTGGCCCTAATGTTGACTTTTTTGACCCTACCATTGAAAGCACAAAAACCAAAACCAATGAGCATGTCGTCCATCACCACATTTTGAGGCTCTGAGATTGAGTCTGTGTCTCAGTAAAAATATCTTTGTATTTTAATTGGTGACTCACCATCTTTTACACCTCATATTCAGCAGTTGGAGAAAAAAAAGTGAAACCAAATTTATTTCAGAATTCCTAACTTGAAGCTAAGAAAAACAGTATTCTGGATTATGGGGATGTTTTTATATCACATTTTTGAAGTACTTACTTGCTCTGGATGGGCATAAACCACTATATTGAGGTTTATTAAACCTTTTAAAGCAGTCCTTCATCAGTGTTTGTTGTATACTCAGTTGGATGATCTGCTCTGTCCATCCATAGACTAAATCCTCTTCATTCCTGTGATTTATACTTACTATTTTATACTACCAAAAGGCTTATAGTGGGAGAAAAAAAAGGCATTTACATATATTTTAACAAAGGGGCTATTGACACAGCACACAGCATTGTGGCACAAAATATTGGTTTGTCTATTACCACAGAGCCAATCAGCGCCCTTGTTTTATTATGTCTAGATTAGAAACTTACATCCCGAAAAAGTACCAAAGCAATGACATAGTGAACAGGCCAACCTGACTAAGTGGAGATTAAGCTGACTTGGTAATGTCTTGGACTGTAACACAGAACGCTGGGATTCAAATCCTGGACAGCACAGCATTTTTTTTTTCTTCTGAAGATTTTCAAATGGGGGGCACATGGTAGGTAATGCCAAAATCAATATAAATCAGCCACTAGGACACCATTCAGAGAGTAGAATGCAGAGTGCAAAACAAAAATTTGTTTGTTTTTTTTCCTCTCTGTTGTTTCTGAAATATGGCTTGCAATTTTATTTTTTTAAAGCTAATAGTCACAACAAAAACAGTATAATATATGTGGAAAGTTCAATAACATTAAAATGGACTTCAATTAAGGACTATCCCTGAATCATTCTTCTCCTGATGCATGCATGAAAGGGTTAAAGTGGACACATTATCTACAAATAACTTTGTATCACCTGCACATACTATATATATATATATATATATATAGATGTCTTCTGAACTACTTTTGGAAGGCACTGAATGTGTTGTTACGCAATCTTGTCCTTTCTACTGTGGTGCTGTAGTGATTGTTACCAAGGATGCATCCAAAACTTGCAAACTACTCGAGTAGGATTGTTACATAACTCAATTTGTGTTATGTATGTCTGTGTTTATCTGTTGCCTTGCCTGCTGACCCCTGGGAGGTGTGACGTTTGATCAGATGATGCTTTATCAGTCCCTCAAGGCCCAGCTACAGGTGCAATGAAGTGCATGACGAACACACAAAGACACTGTTTGAGCATCTGTTTTTGTGTATTTTACACCTTCATGATGCACTGACAGACAAACCAGACAGGCCGCATTTCTGTTACCTGACCATTTCCACAGATAATCTTTTGACTTGTTCTTCAAATATACTTTACTGTAGTTTCTCTTAAAGCAGTGTATGACTTTCACCAAAATTGTTTTTCAAATTTGTAAAGCCCGAGTGATAGCCTAATTATCACTAATCCATTAGTCTTTCCATGCTTACGCACCTGAATGACTTCCCTAACAGTGAACAACTTTGAAGATTACTAAATCATACACACAGTTTGCTTGTTTACATAACAAATTGAAATGTCACTCAGGCTTTTTTGGAAATTTTGTCACAAAATGCATTGTGGGAATGGGAATTCCACACCGCAGCAACAAAGATGTCAAATGTGCAAAGGCAGTTTCTTACTGATTTGGTAAGAAAGCAATTTCCACAATGCTCTTTGTGACAAAATTTCTGAAAATGCCCAAGTGATGTTTCGGTTTGTTATGTAAACAAGCGGACTGTATTTATGATGGAGTCATCTTCGAAGTTGTGAGGGAGGTAATTCAGGCGCACAAGCACAGAAAGACAAATGGATTAGTGATAATTAGGCTTTCACAGGGGCTTGACAAATTTGAAAAAAAGTTGTGATGAAGCTCATACGCTGTTTTATGTTCACTTGAGGGTTCAGGTGTGGCCATGACTGCAAAATCTGCACAAAAATAGTCTAGATATAATGGATCTGTGTGTTGGTTGTCAGTGTTACACAAATCTAGAGACAGGAAAGAGGAGAAAATGCAATGGAGAGAAGAAAGAAAGATATTTTCAGTCTTTCTGAGTCTTTATAGCAGAGTTACTCCAGGCAGCTGGTGAGGATTAGGGATTGTGCAGTTGATGGTCAGGATGTTGGGCAGCGGGTGGAGGTTGTTTGTGGGGCAATTCAAAGAAAAATGCTGTGGTGGTGGTGTGGCAGCTGGAATGAAAGCAAAAAGAGCAGGATAGAGGAGGAGGTGGGAGGTCAGAGGAGGAGAGGAAGGTAAGGATACTGGGTGACCGACAGCTGAGCAAGTGTGGATGCTGTTGAAGTGATGATGATAATGCTGATGATGAGGAGGAGGAGGAGGAGAAGAGGGGAGATCTGGGTGAAGGGTGAGAAGTTGAATCAGTCCTCACAACCGCTTCCTTTGGCAAGATGGACAGATGAAAGGAGGAGCTGCGAGCGACTCATCATGTGGTCAGCTGACTCATCTTAGAGGAGCGGATACTGGGAAGGAAGCACGTGCCGGCAGCCGAGGGGGGTTGGCCTACTGAAAATCAAGTGTGTGTGAGTGTGTGATGCCTTTGGTGTTTGACAGAGGCACAATTATTCTGTTTCCCGTCACAGCAGAGGAATGCAGGCTGAGATTCCTGCTCTGTGAGTCGTGCCCTCTCACCTGCCATCACCATACGGATACTATTTCATCCTTCCTTTTCCTTTCCACAGGGGAATTTCCCAGTCTGTGTGGTTACAATCATGGAGGAAGTTACACAGTATTTGTATAAGCCATTTTGTTCTGCCAATAACTGGACTTTAACAACCCTTTGACAGCTCTGTTAATCATGACTAATTTCACAGAACTCTGCTTCTGCTTTCTTTTGAAACATTTTTTTTTACTGTTTTATTTCAAAGGGGTCACAAGTTGAACTGGAGGAATACGACTGTGTAGCTGTTCACATATAAACACAGAGATGAAAATCTACAGAATCATGTGGAGTAAGTGTGTGAGTAGGGTAATTACTTGTTTGGATTGACAAGACCAAGGATGCTTTGTCCTGCTGGGTGTGTGTGTATACTTAAGTGTACCACAGCTACAAATGTTATATGCTTTTTAACTGACTATATATCCAGGGCAGATCTCTTTCTGTAGGGCATCGTTTTACGACTTACAGTAACTATAGATATGAACTGACAGCAGTCTGCATCTGTCTTTGAGTGTAGCATGTGTGGGAGCCGTGTTGACTCACAGTTACAATAATGACTCTGGCAAAGCAGTGGATGAACAGCTCACACTGACTGTAAAGAGCAGAGAGAGAGGCAAGGGGGCTGTGCTTTCCCTGGCATCTCCATCTCATAAGTCCTCTGCCGCTCACTGCGTTCACACAAACACACACATGTACTGAGGAGACAACCCCGAGGACAACAGCACCCACAGTACAGCTCAGTACAGTATAGGATGTTTCAGCACAGTACAGGGAGGGACCAACCTTCGGAGGAGCAAAACGTCTCCATGGAGGAAATAGCCCACGGTGTGGTAGATGACGCATTATTTGCAACAGGTTAGTGTTTGTCCTTGTCACTATGTTTATGTCCAGTGTGATGGTGTTACAGTCATATCACTTTGCAGTTTGTGTTGAATTGCATGAATTTGCTCAGAGTATTTTTCTACCTGTAGGCTGGCTGAGTGGCATTTTCTACCTATTGATACTTGTTTGCCTTTGAAGGTATTTCTCTATTTATCTAAGTGATCATGTTCTCTGTGAACAGGATGAACTAGTTTGTGCTGGTGATTAATGGTTATTAATGCTCTTTTTATCTTACGAACAAGTATATTTCTTCTTCTTTTAAACCCTCTCAGACTAAACACTTTCTGTCTCATTACTTTGTGAGACTCATTTTCTATTCTCTGCTGGAATATATATATATATACACACGCACACACACGCACGCACACACA
>JAQQZY010000024.1:29510665-29527793 GCA_030068375.1 Ostorhinchus rueppellii | reverse complement strand
GACCAGAAAATAACTTTTATCCCTCCATTGACTCTCGTTCATTTTTTTTGACACGTTAGGTCCAATGGCCCGGAAATCAACCGGAAATAGATTTGCGTCACTTAGGCTCCCTATAGCATGTGTATATTGCAACAAGTATCATGTAGCATTACCATGGCAACACAGAAGAGCAGGAGTGGCCTCCTGATTTGAAGACTATTATCATGATAACATTTTTGGACACATTGTCCAGCCCAGAGAGTTGCTTAGGACTACATAAATATCCTAAATGAAAAATGTCTAAATCACACTGTAACCAGACTCACCTCCCATGCAGGCCTCATGAAGAGGTGAAAAGGTAAAAAGTGGAGGATTAACTGTGGCTCCATATTCCAACAACAGCTTGACGCATTCCAGGCTCCCAGCTGCACAGGCATCGCAGAGCGGTGTGCTGCCATCTATGTTACGAGCATCCACCTGTTATCCAAGGAGTCATTAAACTATTTGAGCTGTGACACACCATCATTTGCATTATTTTGCATAGAACCACCTCACCTGTGCACCAGCATCCAGCAGCAGCCTGACGCACTGGGTCTGTCCATGTATACATGCTTCATGCAAGGGAGTGATGCATTCAGCAGCAAGGCTGTTGATGGCCGCACCTGCTTCAATCAGTTGCTGCAGCTGACGGGCCTGTCCTTGTGCTGCAGCTTCATGGACCGCAGACCGGTCCGGCCAGAATCCAAGACCATGAGCTGCAAATATGTGAAAGAAAACAAGACTGAGCCTGTGTACTCATGATGTTTGAACTTCTTCTATGTGCGGGTGTTGATTTATGATAAACAACATTCTCTGGTGAAGTTCAAGTTTGTTTTGTCACTTTGCACCCAAGCCAAAAAGTCAAAAAAGTCAGTTAACTCATGTGTATGTGCATGACCAGAAATGTTATTACATATTCAGGAGGGCTGTCAAAATTAACACAGAATAATCAATCATCATGATTAAGATGTTTAACAATTTAAACGCAATTAATCCATCTGCAGCGCAGAATGACTGAATGTCTCTGGCAACACATTTCAGACAGTTTGTCCAAGTACATTTACTGTTGTGCAGTAACTATTCAATATCCAGGTCTTATTTTTAAACAAATGGGCACATGAGCTCCAGACAAAGATGCAAAGGATCATTCAGATTCTGATAAGGAACAAGTCCAGAAGCCAATATCTGCCATGGTCTAGGACTGTGTTTGTGATGCATGGTTAATGCTCAGATATACAGTGGTTACAAAGGCCAGGGTGTGAAAGAACTGGGTCCAGGTGCTGCCTGATGCAGTGCCTATTTTTCCCCAATAGAGAATATGTGGACCATCTTTACACTGAACACAAAATGTTGACACAAACCCTAGTTGAACACCTTAAGACTTATTTGCAAGAACAATGGAGCAAAAAAATTGGCAACAGTACTAAGTGGCAAACGCTTTATTCTCCCAATCTTTTTTTGGAATGCATTGCAAGACGGTTGAAATAAGTGTCCGTGTTGGGGAAAATAAATAACTTTTTGAGGTGAAACGGTAAATGGTATTCTGTTGTCCTGTTTTCAGCGTAACACAGGTAAAAGTCAATTTACCAGTCACTGTTTGGAGTTTTGATTTTAATTTAACTGTGTCCCAACTTGATTTGAGGAAATGAACCCAAGTTTGGACAACCTGCATGTTTTACTGCCTCCATTTATTAGAATAATAGAGATCAGATCACATCCTTCGAATAAGATCTGCTGAATCAACGAATTCACAGAGTAATGGCAACGACACCAGTCCATTACTATGTGTGATGCAGGAATAAATACAGATAATGTCCTCCAAGGAATAAAGGGTTTAATATGATATACTTCATATTAGTGTTCTACCTGTATAATAGTATATTACATTGTATTAAGTGTACTGGTCATTTGTAGACAGTTTTGTTTTTCACGATTCGAAATGCGTTAAATTACGCTACTCCAGACAAAACTTATGTTCTGTTCACCTCTCATTATCACGCACACAACGACCCTGTCAGTGTCAACTGGACTAACGAGCTTTAAGCTTGTTTCTTTGCTCAAATGACAGTAAGCCATTTTAAGAAAGGACTGCTATAATGACAACCTGTTTTCACTCGGTTAAAGCAAAACCAAAGCGACTCGCAGTAAATAAGGGTCGTCAAAGCTGGTCAATACAAGCTCCACATCCTCCTGGCTGTGTGTTTAGCTAACACGCTCTCATGTTGATGTTATTGTTGGTCAACCAGTGTTAGTGTAAGCTACTTACCGATGTCTCCATACAAGGACGGTCTGGCCCGTGTGATCTCCATTTCATGTTACCCTTTGTTTTCTCTGCAGCCCTCGTAGTTTCAACCGGACATATCCTTCATTTTCAAGCGGAGGTTTGATGATCGAAAGAGCTCCATTATCATCAAAACACACAAGACAGGCTTCTGACAACTGGTTACTGACAACTCACGTTCTATCCAAGCGAACAGTAGCATGGATTTCTGGGATATGTAGGCGACTGACCTACTTATCTAATAAGCTAACTAGCTAATACACGTGTTAAACTTGTGACTTTGTGTCAAGTTAGCTTACTAACACTTTCTTATAATGTAAGCTTCTATCCTATCAACATACAAAACTACTGAGACTACAATGATTTTGAGGGTAAAGTAAAAACGTCTTTAAACTAGCAGTGGCTTTTGATAAAGATTTGCATATTGTGTTTCAACAGAAGCATTCCTTTCACATAATGTTTTATTTTGCATTTGTATACATTTATTATTTTAGGGTTAAATTGTGATCAATGCACATTTGTGTATCATAAAAACAGTTTAGACACTATTTTGATTAGGGATGAACCAATTATATCAATTAGGTGACAGGTAATGCTGATACAGATGGCATGAATTAGACTCAATCATATAAATGTATTCATTATACAAAATAAATAACTCAACCATTGCCATCAGTGAGATGACATCGTATATATGAGATGCATTGTGTCTGGGCATTCCTAATTTTGATCAAAACTGTATCCTCTCTGGTCTGATTTCATTACAAAGGCAAATGTCACACAGGGCAAGGATAACTCTCTTTGGATAGGTCGACTGGATAGGATAACTCGCTCTGTAGATGTTTGGTGTAACAGTGTAACACAAACTCTAGGAATGCCACAATAAACACATCACATCATAATATCAAAAGGTTACTAGCATTTAGGGCAGGGGTGTCAAACTCATTTTAGTCCAAGGGCCACAGTCAGCCCAATATGACCTTAAGTGGGCCAGACCAGTAAAATAATAACAGTGGACAAAAGTAAAATTACAGTATAATAATGTTTACAAAGTTTCATTAAAAATATAAATAAAATGAACAACCTGAAATGTCTTGAGAAATATTTGCAATTTTAACATTATGCTTCTGTTTATCATTTACACATGTAAATGACAACTTACAGGTCACAGTGGTTCCACAAATACACACAAAAAAAATTTTAGTAAAATTGCACTTAAGACATTTCATGTTGTTCAGATTTGTTCAGATTATTCACATTTTTTGTGAAAGGATAGTTTCTAAAAGTAAACATTTTCATGTAACTTTACGTTTTTACACCATCTGCATTTTTAGCCCATTTTGGGGGGTGCTGAAGCACCCCTAAATTGATTCCCAGCACCCCTAAAATATTTTAAGGTTGCTGAAATTATTCTTGTTGATTTGACACCCCCCCAAAAAGAGCGCTCCACCTGTAAAGAGCAATGCGTGCTGGCGGTGCTGCTGTTTTTGGTGTATTGAAGCGTAGATCACTTTTTACGTTGGTGGCCTCCACAGAACCTTCAACAGCTGTGTTTTGAATAGCGTGGCGACCTCCTGCTTCACTGTGTAGTATGGTGGCTGCACTGTGGCAGAAAAGGAGTCACTGCAGAGGGTGGTTAGGTCTGCACAGAGGACCATCAATTGCAGCTTACCACCCATAGGGAACATTTACACCACACACATTTACTCCCTGCCAGATTGTTCATTGCCCTGCATGACTATCCAGCATTCACTTCTGTCTATTGTTCCTATTTCTGACCCGGTTCCGTCCCTGATCTTCCTCGTCTGCTCCCTGCTCCTGACCTTGTTTATGCCTGACCATGTTTTGCTACCTGTCCTCTGTTTGTGTCACCTGCCTTCAGTCTGGACCACGTCCTTGAGTCGGAACCCCGGTCTCCCGACCTTCCTTTGACCCCGACCACGCCTGTTGCCTGCTCTGTGCTGGATAAGCTGGTTTTCAACCCCTGGACTGTCCTCGACTTCCCACTCAGCCTGCCCCTGGATCTACAGAGAATTGGTTCTGCACTCACGGTGCCAGACCCTTTGGACTCATCTCATCATACGGTGATGAAGAGGATTCAGTTTTGGACTGTGTTCTCTTTAAAGGAACACACCACCAGTTTTCCATACTAAACTATGTTCTTCCCTGATTTTAGACGAGTTAATACATACCTGTTTCATCTCTCACTCAATCGCGCACTCAATCGCCCTGGCGCACGGCGCAACTTTGTTAGCACTTGGCATAGCTCATTATTTCCTCCCAGAACAAACAGATGTGAAGATAGAAGCAACCAAGCAGTTCCATGTTTTCCCTATTTAAATACGGTTACATGAGTTGTTACATGCCCCAGGTCGTAACCTCCGCCAAGGTTATGACGTCATAACGTCAAAACCGCTATCCAGATTGTGACCAAAATTTAATGGAAACATCCTTGGGTGATTCTCTATCACTGGTGAAAATTTCAAGAAAATCCATCTTGTAGTTTTTCTGTAAAGTTGCTAACAAACACTCACACACAGAGACAGACAGACAAACAAACAAATAAATGCAGGCAAAAACCTAACCACCTTGGCGGAGGTAATTAAGGCATGGCTGGCTTGTCTTTACAGCTAGCCAGCAATACCTGGCTGGGGGCGTGTTTTTGTCATAGTGAACCATGATGTTTCTCGCAAGAGACAACATCTAGGCCACTGGATGGTGCCAGAGAAGTTGCAAGTGGCATGTAGAGACCCCAGTGGGGAGGAGAAGGGCTTCCATTCTATCCATAACAAACCATTTAACCATCAGAACTACTTTGAAGCTGTTTAATTAAGGTAAAAATGTTACATAGTTCTTCTTTAAGTGCTGATTGGGTTTTGCATTACTTTCCTATTCCCTATATTGGGAATTTCTGATGATATAGTATTTGACACAGGTCAAATACTATACAGCTAGCCATATGGGGAATTCCGTATTTGGGGGAGTATCATATCCTACTTTATATGCAAAACATGCTTCTATTCAAATAGTGTGAGGAACAAAAAAATAAACCAAAAGTTAGAATTGTTTTCAACAACTAGAAGCAACTTCACATTGTCTACACAGGCAAATATCAAAAATAAAATTTTTTCATTTTTATAAGATTTAGATGATGCACCTAAACTGAATAAAAACAAAAACTCAACCACTAGCATGAAAAGATACCATATTAGCCCAGAGAGGCAGTGTTTTTTTAATGCATCAAACCATCTCTATAAGGTGGTTAAACTGTTTGTCTCCTTTATGTTCAAAACGCGTTTGACATAACATCGTCAAACTGGTGACCCAAATGTTCACTTTTACACAGGGATAAACTAAAGGGGTTGCGGTGGATAAAGGTCAAGTTCGCTGTGACCTCACGTCTGTCTATTCTTATGAATGAAATATTTTAGAGATTTCTTCAAATTTAAAATCAGTATATGCTAGAAGTATGTCCAAAGTCCCATACAATGGATATACAAAACATATTGTTGTGTGTATAAACTGTAGAATGTCTGATAAAGTTTCATACTGTCTTCCACTTACAGTTATTGTAGATCATTCATTTATCAGACAGGGGTAGTTTGTTTTTTTTTTGTTTTTTTTTACCTGCTTTTCTAGTTTAAGCTTCTTCCTGTTGCCTTTGTTAGAAGACTCACAAAGATGTTGCCGTGACAAATTTTATAGGCTGCTCAAGTGGGTTGGCCAGACAGCAGGGAAGGCTTATGCCCCCTGCTGTCTGATGTCTTCTCCAGGACCGCATCCCAGGTGTGCGACAAGGTGTATTTGCTGTCATCCCTGTTCATTGTCCTTAGCGTGCCTTTCCATATCTCAATGGCCTCTCTGATCCAGCGATGGTATTTGTTGCTTTCAGTAGAACAGCAGAATGTATGCTTTGGGAAACATTGCTCATAGTGCGAATACATGTCACTTCCCAAAAGCCTCTTTGCCAGTACTTGAGTTTCCAAACCGGTCAATCTCATGGAGCCCCTGTTAGTATGGAATTTCGTATGCTGCTCTTGGACTCAAGGATGAACTGATTATTAAATACTGGTGAAAATCAAAGTCATTGTGACCTCACCTAACACATTATGAATAATATACTGATACTATAACTTGAACCTTTTATGATGCAAAGAGAGTGGATGTGTCTGACTGAACTCACAGTTTTTCTTGGGGGAATTACATACATTAGCTTTGCAAAGTTTTGGTATCATTGATTGTTAATGATTTTGCGTTCATTTAAGATGGAATAAAATAGGTCCATACAAAACATAGGCTGTGATGAGCATATGTAGGAACTATGACTCCACGTTAAAGCTTCTATTAAACCCGTGATCTAAGTAATAGACAAAAACTTTAAAGATGGACCACATCATTTATTCGAGGTTATAAATGATAACGGTGAGACTGAAATGACTTAACCCTTAAAGACCCAAACCTTATTCTTCCTTTCTCTGAGCTTTTATGGATATCTACAGGATTAGTACATTAAATGTTGAAAAATACCAGATCTTCACTTCAAGAAAAACTCAATATACAGAAGACAACATTACAATAAATGGTAATAAAGCAATTAAGGATGGTCAAATATAGAGAAACATTCATTCTGGAAGTGACACGTATGTCACAGTGGGTCCTTATGGGTTAAGGAAAAATATTTATTGATTAATTTCTTTTACAGAGATTTCTTATGCAAGTCAATGGGTTCTGGGGCTTATGGAAGCACCATTTAGTGGTCATCAGCGGTATTACATCTTTCACTTACTTTAGCTTTGGCTTCCAGGGTTTCCCCATTCTGGAACTGAGGTCATAGACCTTTGGTCTAAGATGATGCAAACAAAAATCTAATAAAAATAAAAACCCCATATCTTTAATTTTAAATAACAAAACCTTTACATCACCTATGCCCTTCAGAAACCTAAAGGAACCCCTTAAGTATTGTTTTATAGTGCTTTTAAGTCAATAATTCCATGTAAAGAATCAGTATTTATACAACACTGTGAAATTTCTGTGGATTTATTGTTGCAGTAATTGTGAATCCAAGGGTTCGCTTACATTTAACCAGTATTGACGATGTTTTAGAGATGAATTTATACTGTTTACAAGTGGTTCGACATGTCAGTGACTAGGCTGAATTTAATGTGTTGTGGTCAATTTCTCTTTAACCTTGGCAGATAAACTAAAAGTACGTCTCTTTACATTATAACCTTCCATACACGTGACAGTGGTTGTTCGTTTGTCAATCATTGATCTTTGACCGGCAGAAGCGAAGCAGAAAAACAGGAAAAGTGCATCGCAGGCGCAAAGGCTGAACTGCCCCACTCCCATCGCCTCAGTTGGTGTAGACTTTCAAGATGGATGCTCTCGTCTAGATAGGTTTCTGTTTCTTTTTCGGATCAGGCTGTACTTGCGGTGGTCATCGAGTAATAAGGAATACGCGGAACACTTCGGGGATTTTACCTTTGAACGGATTTGTGAAAGTGGAACGAAAAAGACGTGGATGCCCGGTGAAAATACGATTTGAATCAAACCAGCGGCGTTTCTTGTAACTTCCTGGTTGTCGCAATAACATGTCTGTAGAAACTGGTGTTACAGCCCGAATGACTTTGAGAGGCTCCACGAACACGGGATTCATAAGGCTTCACAGTTCTTTTGTAATGTTAAAAACAAGACACGACTGTTCCCAGGGAAGGACAAAAGAGAACGACAGAATTCATAAGTGTTGAGCAATGGAGAGAGAAAGCGACGTTTCATCGAGTACAGGTGATTACAATTTTCCGACTGAGTTTCATGAGCCACAAGCCGAGCAGAAGTCGTGGCGTGACGGGTGACATGGATTTTTAAGTGGCTTTTTTCTGTGGAAAACGACGCATGGATCAAGTGTCACCCACGACACAGACCGAGCCCGTGAATTAATACAAAACTTTTAGCCCCAGAAAGAATACACATCCAGCTTCTATGTGCCTTCTGCTTATTTCTCATGTTTTCCTTAACTTCTAGGTGTTTTAATACCCGTGTCAGAAAACTCCGACGTCTTTAAAAACAACATCTTGGCACCACTTCAAAGTGCGTATTTGTTTGAGGAGTCAAAGCAGTCGTTCAGATACAAGTCTGGCTTTTTGATAAAGAACCCCGTACTGGAAGAAAAAGTAAGTTTAGAAAAGACCACTGTTTGCATTTAACTTAAAACCCTTAAAAACCGTAAAATGTTTAAATACGGTGTCTTATAAAGGAAAAATAAATAAGAAAACAACAATGCACAAAATAGTACTTTAATGCAATGAGAAAAACTGAAACTTCCTTTTTTTTTTTTTTTTTTTTACAGTATAATGCATATCGAGCCAAACGAAGGGATCTGGGATATTCAGAAGAGGAACTGAAGGAAACCTACGGGTTTTTACTGTTCGATGAACTTGGGAAGGTATTGTCTAAAAACGCACCCATACCTTACATGACCTGTTAAAACAGAACGTATGATTCTGATGAGCATATTCATATATGTTTTTTAAGGCAAACGCAGTCGGGGAGACTGGTGTACTTACCAGAAACGGGACATGCTCAACTCTGGGAGATCCCTCCAAGGGTAAACATTTGTTTGAATAAGTCAAATCACTGTGACATTTCCCAAGAAAGGTTTAAGTCTGTACTTTTTGTTTGTTTGTTTTTTTATTTCGATCAAACAATGAAGCCCTTTCTAATTATTTTAAGTATTAAATTAAGGTAACTACCTTCAGAGTGTCCAAAGTGTAGAGTCTGGTCTACATCAAGAGTCATCCAGGCTGGGAGTCTCTGCTGGTTCTGAAAGTGAAACTTTCTGTTAAGGCCCTTATGTGCATATGTACAAGAATGAAAGTGAAAAGGTTTAAGAAATGAAACAGAAACTGCATGGACATGTATACACATGTAGGACATAGAAGAGGCTGTGTTTAGTATTTATTTCATAAATATATTTAGCCTTATGTAATATTTACTTAAGTCTGCTTTATTTATAAAACATTGGAAAAAAAAAACAACACAATTGGCCAAAGTACTGTACACAGACCAAAAAGCAAATGAAATGAATGCATAAAAGAATTAATAAAAACAATAAAAGTAATAAATATACAATGAAACCATAAAAGACAACCTACCAATAAAGGCCAAGTGTGACATGTTTCTGTTTAAATCATGTTACTGCTGTTTGCCCTAACCTGAGATTTGGGTATCAAGTTTTAATTATGGCCAAAGGTTCTGTTTTGTTTATGGAATTGTTTTTATTTACATTTGGAAAACCAGTGTGTAGTAAAATAATATAACAAGAGCTCCATGTAGAGTTGGGTGATATGGTCAAAATAGTCATCAGAACAAATTTCATGTTAGTTGACATCTATAATTATTACAAGAATACAAAATAAAATAATACACAATTTCTCTCTACCTTGAAGGCTGACTTTTCAGCCTGATTTAAAGTTGAATAAACTAGAAAAACATGTAATAGAATAAGAAATAATAATGAAGAAAATAAGTGCAGTCTTAGTTGCTATTTAACAAGCAGCATGACAAAAGACACTTAAAAATTATTTTGTTGGTAATATTTTATTATTCAGTCATAATCGCATGCAATCTAATGTCACAGTGTTGCACAAAGATATGATATGATAGTATATTGCTTTACATCCTTCTGTATTTCTGTATTTCCTGATCACATTTGACATCTGTTATTTTGTTCATAAACATGAACATCAGATAAAAATATGAACCCTCAACAAAAGGATTGTATTTATGTATTAAACTGACATTTAGGAAGCTTATAGTCTTCAATAATGGTAAGTTTTGGTACATTGACAGCACACTGACGGTAAGCGAATGTAATAATTAAAAAAAAAAAAACCGCATAACTTGGAGAACCCGTTTTTGTTTTTACTCCTACACTCAGATTTATACCTTCTTAGTTTCCATGTGTGAGTATGAATGTGAGCCATTGTTAAGTACTTTATCTCGTCTCTTAATTGTCAGGGTGTTTTTCATTTTGTTGTGTTTGAAACCTGAAATCCTGTTTTTTTTGTTGTTTTTTTTTTTCTTCCTTACAGTAGAATGAAATTCTTCAGTTTTGTCTAAAATTGTCTAAAACAGTCTTTGGCTACTATCGTTTTGCATTGTAGGAGTGTCCTTGTAGCTTTAAACAGTAAATGTGGATGGTAGAAGGTCCAAAAATCCTAATAAACGATTTTTCCTGAATTCATTTAGAGCTAAATAATTTTTTCTGTTTTACTCAGGTGTTTATTTGTCAATGTACTCAGACTGTCTGGACCTAAATCGCTGGTATCATGGGAAATCTGGATACATAGCCATCATTCGACTGACACAGGTATAGAAAAATGTGAAATATTTGAACTGGCTCATGCTTCCAACAAGGAAAATATATAGTTCTACAAATACAATCATTGTTTTTTTGTTGTTCTCAACAGGGGAGAGTTAAAAAGGTTTTGGAAAACTATACTCAGAATTTCACAACACCGACTGTGGGCTTTGACTGTCATGTGTCTGAACAGCTGCCTACAGTTTCTTCTAAAACCAGTTCCTTTCTAGCTTTTGAGAGAACCCAGGTAAGGTTTTGCCTGGAATTTAAGTGAAGAACTGTACACTGTTTTCCACCAAACCTGTTACAATTTAATACCTATTTGTTGAACTTTTGCTGGTCAGTTGTTGTCCTTCTGTTGTTTCTGTAACCAGGTATGTTGATTGATTCAAGATGCCATTTTCTGAAACTCATTGATTTTACTTATTTAAAGAAATAGTGTGCTCGAGGTTTTACATTTAGTGGAGCTGGGGGATATGCCTTCTGAAGGGGTTATTTATAGTTTTGAGAATCACAAAACTTCTCTAATCTATTTAACTAACAGCAGGGGGGCAATCGTGTACCAGAAATTGTCCACAGGCACTTAAACCATGACAAAATTAGCCCTATACCAGTCCATATCCAAGTGGGAAGTCTATTGTGTACATGTGTTTTATGGTATTATTGAGTCAACAAAAACAAAGTCACTCAGAATAAAATTGTTGTTATCATTTTCATGTACTGCATCAGCTGATAGTTTACATTATAGCTCTATTAGGCTGTCTCTGTTTTTAGACACTGAAGGCACTAAAAATCAGTTTGAAATCATCCAGACAAGGTCACAACTGTCACATTTTAATTTGAGCTGTAGTCTAACAAACGACAAACTCGGCAACATAACCCAAAGAAAAATTGCTCCTTCAGAAGCATTGCAACATTGCCATCTTCGGCAGTGTAGAGGAAATATTGTAGTTGCAATTTTAGCATCAAATGTCAATATACAGCAGTTATTCAATTTTTATGATTTATTTTCTTTGACCAGAACAGTCTTTCTTATGGCTTCAGATGTTGTTGCTGATAACACTTGCTTTGTGCTTTAGCCAGTGTTGTATGTACTAGTCCTTCCACCAGAATGAAAATAGAGTAGAATTGAACAACTTCCTTTTTTTACCATCTGTCAACAGACTGAACAGAATATGTTGGTTTTTGGTTGAGGCTAAAGGTGTTCCCTATTCATTCTAGCATCTATTGTTATAGCCTAATATTTAGCGTAGATCTTTGCAATACAGTACATTGTGTTATACTAATTTCTGAACACGTCAATATAATTTTTTTTAATATTCCACGTAGAAATCTTATAGATAACTGGATTTAAATGATTTGCTTGTTGATATAAAGGCAGATCAGCGCACATTTTTAAGTGTTTGTACTTCACTTATAGTAAATACAAGTGCATTTTGTTTATATCCTGTACTGATTTAAATATTATATTTCATTAATGTCCAGATGCTCTTGTTATAGTTGCATATTTGGGTTTTTCTCTTCTGTTGCTGTAAATACATTTTGTTGCTATAGATTATGCATGAATGCATGTTAACATATTAAACTGTTCACATGTCTCTTGTTTTGATCTTACAGTATTACATGTATGAGCTGCTAGACAGTGGAAGCAATAAAACAGCAGAAGCTCCCAGCCTAGTCTGTCCATTTGCGGTTGTAGCATTCTCATATACAGACACTAAAGCAACTAGTGAAACAACAGAGGAGAAAAGGTACTACAACAACAATATCCCACACTCTGTATTTGACTAAATTTCTATCATCAAAAGGTCAACAATGTAGTTATATTTTTTTCCAACTTTTATTTTCAGTGAGGAGAAAAATGTGGGTAAGTGCCCAGTTTTCTATGGCCTTGTGTACATCTGCTTTCAAACAGAAGCATACCAAATATGCATTTACACTTACTACACTGAAAGAGAGATGATTTGAAATTGTGAAATTTTGAAACCATTTACACCCTTGTCATACGATTTTCTTTAGGTGAGTAAATCACTAGATTGTTTTTATGTAAATACATTTCATTCTCATAAATTGCTATATTTGATGTGTTTAGCTTTTCCCTATTTAGCATGGACAGGTCAACTTCAATTAGGCACCCAATTTCACAGTGTTGGGCTACGATCAACAGCAGGGTCCTTGGTCCGTGCAAAACTGTAAGTAAAATGTCTCCAATGAAAGTGATTTTGATTGTTGAGAATATGTGACCCATTTTCTCTTCTGTCATATTTTTCTCTGCAAGGCCACCAGTTGTTAAAGTTGAGCGAGCCATGTCCATGTTGGATCTGAGACAGCTGTTGCCAAGAGCTGCCTTTGAAACCTCTTTCTCTGGAGAAGGTTCGTTTTCAGAAGTGCTGCATCTTTATAAGAAGGTTTTTCAGTTGATCTTTTCCTATTGCATTACCAAATACACTACAAGGACAAATATATAAACCTCTTTGTCATTGAATTGAGATGTTTCATTCAGTCCAATCGCAACAAATTTATGATCTAGCACATAGCCATTTGGTATGCCCTTACAAGCATTTGTCAAGAAAGGTTCAGTCTGAAGAGGTCACCCTGGTACCATCAATAGGTTACCATTGTATATTTTAGATATTCCACAACACAGGTATTCCACTTAAAACTTTAAATGGTGTTGGTGCTAAATGGAAGTGTTTAGGAGCCACAGAAACTCAGCCATCAAGTAGGAGCACATAAAGTTAGAACCAGGTGGTGATATGGATAGTACATAAAAATCCCCAACAGTCTGCTGACTCAATAACAGTAGAATACCAGACCTCCACTGGTATTAACATGGGCACAAAACTCATGGTATGGAATTTTGTGGTATGGGTTTCAATGACGAAGCAGCTGCATGCAAGTGTTAAATCACCAAGCACAATGCAAAGTGTCGAAAGGAGTGGTGTGAAGCACGCTGCTACCAGACTCCAGAGCTATGGAAACGTATTCTGCAGAGTAATGAACCATACTTATTAATTCGTCCATCTAATGAACAAGTCTGGATTTAGTCAGTACCAGGACAATGTTACCTGTCTAACTGCAGTGTGTCAATTGTAAAGATGGTGGAGGAGGGATAATACTATAGGGTTGTTTTTCTGGAGTTTGAAATCTTAATGCTTCTGCTTATCAAGATGTTTTTGCTTCCAACTTTGTGGGAACAGTTTGGGGAAGGCCCTGGTCCACCATGATTTTGCCCTAGAGCACAAAGCAAAGGTGTGGTTGGATGAGTTTTTAGTTTTGAAGAACTTGACTGGCTGGCACAAAGCCCTGGCTTCAACCCTTTGGAGTGAACTACAATGGAGAGTCCAAGCTATACTTTCCTGTCCAACATCTGACCGTACAAATCCTCTTTTGGATGAATGTGGAGAAATCCTCACAGACATACTACAGAATCTTTAATAAATCTTCCAAGAGGAATACCAGCAAGGTGGAACCAGCTCCATATAATGCATATAGATTTAGAATGAGATTTCATGAAATCTTCAGTAGGTGTGCCAATGCAATGCAAACATACACATCATCTTAGAATTTGGAACACATGCTCACTTGGACTCAACAATGAAGAAAAAAGAGTTTGGTGCTCGAAGCTCAAGGTCACTCTGACCTCATATCTGTCCATTCTTATCAATCAAAAGAATGTACAGAAATTTCCTAAAGGTTATGCTAATATTACCAGCATAACCTTTGGGAAATGTCTTCACATTTTGTTCAACCTCTAACTTATCAGGAATGATGATCTACCAGTTTGAAATGGGATAAATTTAGGATGATATGCAAGCTGTCTTAGGGGTGATAACACATTTGCAACCTTGTAACATTGCCATTAAATGATGTTCAGGGCCTGAAGACACCAAGTGATAAAATATTTCAGATGATGATGATGATAATAATAATGTATTAGATTTTTATAGCGCTTTTCAAGGCACTCAAAGTACTTTACATCATTCATTTACCAATGGAAGCGTGGCTGCCAATTCGTGTCTACGGCCCCTCTGACCACCACCAAACATTCATACACCAGTGTGAGTGATACTGAAGGCAAGAAGGGTGAAGCGTCTTGCCCAGGGACACAACAGACTAAGACAGAACAGGATTCGAACCGACAACCCTTCGGCTATTGGATGACCTGCTTTACCTTCTGAGCCATGAGAGATGTAGATGAGATGTAGTTTTCTCTCACTCTCCCATCAAACTAGTCAAAAAGTGTGCAACAGAAAGGGGTTTTGTCTTTGTATTTTGTGATTTAAGATGCTCCACATGTACTCTACTCGGCACAAGTGAGGGCTGAATTAGGTCTGTCTTGAACCCACACCCTTTGTTTTATCATCCAGTCCTTTGCAATATGTGTAGATTGTGGATTTGCATGGGCAAATGCATGCCCATGCATGTTGAAATAGGCATGGGCATATCTGGGAAAGTAGTCATCATAGGTGAAGTATAGTTGCTGCAAAATTTTGTACTTTTCAGCATAATGCACCACCACAGAAGTGATGATTACCTTTTTGCACTGACACAACCACAAGCTATGATAAACCCAGTCTTTTGAGATTATGGCTGGATAGAAGTCTCAGTGGTCATTTTAACTATTGATCCTTGCTCATCAGGGTATCTGTGTCCAGTAAAAGTTGACCAGAAAAATCTGAAAATAGATTGTCTTTATACTGTCTACAATGAAAAACAGTCAGAGTAAATTTGGATATAATTTTATTAGTTGGCCTTTTCATAGTATTCCAACTTTGTCTGATTTGGGGTTAGATTTTGGCTGCCAAAGATGTAGGTTGTTGGCACCTTTTTGAAACAAATTTTTGGGCATAACACAAGATTTCAGATATTATACAAGAATCGTCGACATATCAGATGGAATTTAAGATTGTTGTTCAAGATGTCAGAAGTTAAATGTTTTAAAGTATGAGCATGCAGTGTTTGGCGGAATTGGACAAAAACTGAATCATTGCTGAATTTGCCTTCTTTATTTCTGTCTTTTGTTTAGCCTTCCTAGATGGTTTGTACTGCAGTCTGTGTGAATTAACTGTTTCTGTGGTTGAAGAAAACAGCTCTTTCGCTCAGCTTTTGCAGGAGATCAAATGCAAAGACCTTGTAAGTGTCTGTTTACACATTATCTGATTTTGTATCTTGCATATTGTGTCTATAAAAATGCCCACTGTAACCTGTTACTGCCAAAAAACAAAACTTGTTTTTAATAGAACTGTAACTGGTATTCATGCATTATTGTAATGAATTGTTTGTATCATTGCAAATCACTTGAGCATTACAAAATTGATATCAAGTATCAACAAGTCTTAACAAGCAAACTTGATTATCTTTGCACAGGCTTTCACTGTTCCATTGGATGATGGTGGTTTTCTTATCCTGTTGCACTCTTCCCATTTCTTCATGTATGAAAATGGTAAGATAAGAAAATGCTAGAATAATTGCATTTGTGGTAAACAGTATAGAACCCATTGATCGGGCACCTACAAAATTTGTTTTCTTCAGCAGATACTGGCTCCAACTCAAAAAATGTTCTGCAAGGCATGTTTGTGTTTCCAGATTCTCAAGTCACACAGAGAGGTGATTTTTACATATTTTACCTTTATACAATTTAATGGCATCAGCCAAACAATTGAACTGAAACTAATTTTGGTTTTGTCATCCACAGATACAAAATTTGATCAGAAAAGGCTTGCCATTCCATCTGATATTCAACGGGCACTTCCACTGCTAACTTATGCAGAGGGTGAAGTTGAAAAAACACTTCTCAACCCAAGTAAAGAACGCAATAAGATAATTGTCCAGCATATGCAAAATTATGCAGCACTGATAAATCCTGTGCTTGCATTAAGCCCCTTCAGGGAAGTCACTATCTTTCTGGATCAGTATGATGTACCTGATGCCCACAGACACCTTTATGCATCCCCTGAGTGGACTGACCACTCATGGCAGAGCTTTAGGTCTTATTTGAGCAAGCCAGTCTCCTTTCAAGTGCCAGTTTTGACAGCCTCAGAAATTCTGGCAGTTGGACAAGAGGACCAAAGAGAAGATCTTGACGATGATGTCTACATCTGTTTGTCATCTCCTGAAGAGGCACCTGCAGATTTTATCAATAACTCATCAGAAGAACAAGCAGACCAGAAATCTTCTCCAGATATTGAGACTTCTCCAGCAGAAGCCAAGTCCCCTGCAGCAGATGCCAAGACATTTCTTGCAGAGGTTGAGACGTCTCTTGCAGTATTTAAAACATCTCTTGCAGAGGTCGAGACATCTCTTGCAGAGGTCAAGACATCTCTTGCAGAGGTTGAATCATCTCTTGAAGATGCTGAGACCTCTATTGCAGATGCTGAGACCTCTATTGCGGATGCTGAGACCTCTATTGCGGATGCTGAGACCTCTATTGCGGATGCTGAGACCTCTATTGCGGATGCTGAGACCTC
>JAQQZY010000024.1:29445747-29486218 GCA_030068375.1 Ostorhinchus rueppellii | reverse complement strand
CAGACACACAGACACAGAGAGAGAGAGAGAGAGAGAGAGAGAGAGAGAGAGAGAGAGAGAGAGAGAATGGTGAAAGCTGATTGGCTGAAATCCGCTCAACGACAATTCCATTTGTCTTGTGGAATGTGTACAATGAAAACACAAGATGGTGCTATAACTCCATGCTCTGACAAGTAAGATCACTTTTCCCTCGCCCAAAAAACATACAAAACAACTTTATTGTCAAATGCTCTAGGAGAACATTTTAATATGTAAATGTTATGTATGTAACAAATAATATAGAACTAACATTAGATTAAAAATGAGGACATGATAAAAATGTGAATTGCACACACAAAAATAGGGTTTTTCAAAATCAAAGCCTTATTAAAAATGGTGACATTCGAGGCCATTTTATTATTACTTGGAACATAATTCTTACATACAGGTCCTTTAACATCCACTCATTGTAGTATATGGTTGAACTGTGTCTATGCGCTTTGCGATCAGAGACAAAATGCATCCAAACTGAGAGGTTTTGAGCCTCTGGGGTGCAACGTGAGTTCATTTTAATTATTAATTTCGACATAATCCACATTTCTAGTGCGTGTAAGGAAAGGTGTTGAACACTGAAACCGCTTGAAATGAGTCTTTGTTCACCGTTTTGGAACTTAACGAATCATTTTCCTATTCTTAGTAGGCTTAATTGTAAAAAAATAAAACCGCACAGACCGTGACAAGCTAGGCTTTCAATAAACTTATTGAATTCAGACGTAGTTACGAACTACCTATTAACCCCTTTACTGCTAAGAAAAAAAATACGGGTGATGGTACTAAAATTATTACAGCAAAGGAAACCCGATTGATGGCTTAAGTCGCGGCTTTCGTACTGTATGGAATTAACCTTGACTGAGCGTGTGGCTTGTGTAAAAGCTACTTGTTGACATCGTTGCAGTAGCCTATGAAGTTACTTCCACCATCTTCATTGTGACTCAGCGAAGTAAAAACCCGGAACAGATCGCTTCGTCCGCCATGAACTATGTCCTGAGCTAGAACGAAACATCTTTCAGGAACGTTATCAAAAAATGCTTCTAACCTCTGATATACCAATAAACACAGTGAGCCGCAGTAACGACAAATAAGACACAGAATTTGGACGTTAATCTTCGCCGATACGTGTCGCCTCACACTGATGACGCACACGAACACAGCCAAGGAAGACGCTAACGTCTGCGCATGCGCGGTCTAGATTTCGGGGATGGTCTATCGATGGAATCAAGATGGCGTCTCAGGCAAAAGCGCCAATATATTTACTGAAGTAGATGTTTCAAATCAGCCGCTTAGGCGGTTTTTGTTCAAGCCCCAAGGGGGTTCTGTGAAACATGAAGACCTCGAGAATGTTTTGGAAGAGGAATTGACCGGGATTCAAACCGTAACAAAGTCAGCGAGATGTGCGAGAGCTATGCCCGGTCGCTGCTGCGTGTTTCGGTGGCGCAGATCTGCCAGGCTCTGGGTTGGGATGCGGTTCAGTTAACTGCATGCGATCTGCTGTCCGATGTGCTGCACAGATATATCCAGCAGTTGGCCAGAGTCTGCCATCGATACTCCGAGCTCTGTAAGTGTTTCATTTACTCTACCGATTACTTTTTTAACCCTAAGTGGACGATCACGTTGTTGTTGCCTGGTTCTGTCTGGCGCCCCCTAGCAAGTGAACATATGTCAACAAGTACAGTAGCTTTATACTTAGCGGTTTTATGTGTTGTTATTATGGTAGCGCATGCTTTCACTTACACGAACCCTATTGTCACAAATGCATATCATATACAGTTAAATGATTGACTTTTTAGCTGATAAACTGAAACCTGTTGCTCATCTCCCCCCCCCCCCCATAGACTGGATGTCAATATTAGCCAGAGCATTAGCTATGCTCATTTGTAAGATGGAGTAAACCGTGTGTCCAACTTCCATTCAGCCCACACATAGAGCAGCTGAATGCAGAAGTATCACAACATTAGTGAAGGCCTTCATGTCTTTGCAACTGTTTTGATCCTGTGTTCCAGATGGAAGAACAGATCCAGTCCTGGATGATGTCAGCCAGGCCTTCAGGCTGCTTGGTGTGAGTCTGAGTGAACTGGAGGACTATGTCCACAATCTGGAGCCGGTTGCATTCATTCATCAAACACCGCTGTTTCCTGTGAGCAAAAACAATGTCCTGCAGTTTCCCCAACCTGGAGCCAGAGATGCAGAAGAAAGGAAGGATTACATTCCAGATTACATGCCACCCCTGGTCTCCCTGCAGGAAGGTCAGTTTTTGTAACATTGAACAACATTCTGGGCACATCTGTTTGTAGTGTCTACAAGTTTACTGTTTATTTGTGTGGCTGACAGAAGATAGGGAAGGTTAATATTTATGGGTCATTGCAGAGCTGTGATAAATCTGAGAGTTGGCTGAAAAATTTAATTTAGTTACATTAAAAAAATCCATCCAAATGGGTATGTATAGGGGTGAATTGTAACTTAAAGTGCTATTGCAATTGCAACTTGGCCATGTGTAATACCAGAATTGCTGCAGCTGATCTATTTATTTATTTATTTTAAAGAAGTCAAATCATGTCACAGTATACCATTGCAGATAAAACATAGTGGTGCTAACCAGGCACACAGATACCCTGGTTAAAGATCACATTCTTTAGATGTAAATAAACATACTTGTTAAGTACAAACTCAAGCTGCACAATGAGCCTGAAGGCAATCACAATGTGTTTTATGCTGGTTGAAGGTTGTGTGTGTGACTTGAAATTTGTTCACATTTCACATATTGCTACTAAATTTTTCAGAGAGCAAATGAAATGTAAAAATGATCTAATAAATTAAATGCAATGTTTTTTGTATGTTACGAGCAACAATTTGCGGTTTAAAATGCATTTTTAAGAATTCTCGGAATTTAAGAAATAGTGACAGCAATTAAAAGTCAATTTCTAAGGCTCATCCAGGTAATATTACTGGTCTGTCATAAAGGTAAGAATGTTATGGTTGTTTTACTAACCCATTTATATCTATAAGAGAAACTTCTGTAGTATTGACCAGTACAGTCCTGTTGCATTCTCTAGAATGACCGTGATGTTCAGTTAGCAGCTGGAACATTGTTGACGTTTAACTGTTAAATCTTAATGAAGACTGGCTATGCTGTACACTGAACTGAACCCTACATTGTTTCTGTCTGTGTATACCTAATAAACTGTGTAGGATCACAATTTTCGTCATGTGAAAAATGTATCAATATAAATCATCACATGATTATTTAAAACTTGTACCTAATGGTGTGTTTATAAGAATTCTGTGTCTTTGACTGTCTTCTTTTCTATCTAGAAGAGGAGGAAGAAGAGGACCTTGCTGACATGGGCACCTCAGCAGAAGCCATGCAGGTAGCACTGGAAGAGGATGAAGATGACGTGGATGAAGATGAGACAGTTAACGACGAGAACCACCCTCTGAAGAGGCACCTGGATAGTCCTGATGCAGCTAAGGGCATGATGCCAACCTCTAAGAGACCCCGCATGTACCCTGGCCTCAGCCCCGAGTGGGGCATGGAGCCCAGGGAGCCCCTTACCTCTCTCAACCCACAACGTGTTCCCCCAGGCATGTTGCCTTCTCATGATAGCCTTGTCCCCTTGTCACCTGAAACACCTTCTGGAGCCTTGCCGTCATTCAGGCCTCAACCGATTGTACCAAAACACTCTGATCAAAAGGTCCATACCACTCCAGGAAGAAAACCTAAGGCGTTGTCACCAGGAAGACAACGGACTAAATCCCCTAAAGGGGTAATTCCTGTTCCAGTGGGGAGTAGTCCCATCCATTCTCCAAAACCATCTAAGGAAAGAAAGAAATCCCCAGGCAGAACGAAGAGTCCTAAAAGCCCCAAGAGCCCAAAGATGGGCTCTGCCAAAGTATCTCAACCCCAGAGCAAGACGGACATTGTGCATAAGCTGCCACTGTCTGCACTCAGTGAACGGATGGGCAAAGAGAATATCCATATGCGTCAAAATTTAGAGGACAGGGAGTTGGCTGAAGGCCCCTTTAAGAAACTGGAGCCTGACAATACAGCTATTGATGACTCCATTGATGCTGTGATTGCCAGAGCTTGTGCTGAGCGGGAGCCTGATCCATTTGCCTTCTCTTCAGGCTCAGATTCAGATAGCAATGGATTCTCCAGTCCCAGGAGACTGACCATCATGGAGCCTTCTACACCTAAAGTCCTCATTGGGGCCAGCAACTTGCTTAAAGACACATCAACGCCACTTCACCTCCAGTCACATGCAGGACTAGGAAACTGGACTATGGAGGATTCAATCAATGAGGTGATTCGAAAGGTCAACCAGGGTGGACCTTCGGCACCTCTGCCAAACCAAGGAGAATATGTGTCATCGGGATCTGCCTCACCGCCTACCCCAGAACCACTGCTCAAGGTGTTTGAGGAGAAGAACAAGATTGTTCCATCAGTAGATGTTAAAAAGAAGCTGAAGAAGGAGCTTAAAACTAAAATGAAAAAGAAAGAAAAAGATAAACCAAAAGATAAAGACCGGGAAAAGGACAAAGGCAAGCTCAAAGAAAAGAATAAGGACAAAAACAAGGATAAAAACAAGGACATTTCCAAGGATGGAAAGATGCCCTGGAAGGAGTTTGGTGTGAAGGATGATGAGCACTTTGGTCCTCGAGATTTCACTCTGCCCGAAGGGTCCATCAAGATAAAATCCAGAGATGGTGATGGTCCTAAAAAGGAGAAGGACAAACATAAAGACAAAAAGAAGGATAAAGAGAAAAGTAAGAAGGACAAAGAAAAGAGGGACAAGGGTAAAGACAGGAGTAAGGAGGACCGGCAGAAACAGCCTGCTTTGGCTCCCTTTGCTCTGGGGGAAGTCCCACCACTGTTCAGCCCGTCTGCCTGCCTTCGCATACCCCCCATGTTGCCTCCTCTGGCTCCCATTCTCCAAGAAAAGGACATAAAGAGCAAGGAAAAGGAGAAGAAGAAAGAAAAGAAGGAGAAAAAGAAGAAGAAAGACAAGGAAAAGGACAAAGAGCGAGAAAAGGCCAAAGAAAAAGAGAGGGAGAAAGAAGAGAAGCGAAAAGAAAAGGAGAAGGAAAAAGAAAAACGGGAAAAGGAGAAAGAGAAGGAAAAAGAGAGGATAAGGTTGGAGAAGGTGAGCATTTTTCAGTTTTGGATATGTGTTTGTGTTCTATTCAGAGGCAGTGATATTCACCGCGTTCTTCCTGTTTCTTCAGGTTAAAGTAGAAATTCCAGCTGCTCTGCCGTCTCCGGTCATTCCCAGACTGACCCTCAGAGTGGGAGCTGGTCAGGACAAAATGTAAGGCTTCAAAGTTATGTTTGAGTCCTAACCCAGTAACATAATTGCAATTGCATTATCTCACTGTAATGGTATGCATGTTTACCTCAGCCTTAGTGTTGCAATGCAAACTGGCATTGATCACTTGCATTTTACTCCTGTTTCCGTTTTGTTTGTGAGCAGTTTTTTTTCCAATCCAGTTTTATTTGAGTACAAGTAATGCATAAACATGTGTTGATCTCCCTATGCAGGGTGTATCAGAAAAAAAGTAAACTCTCAGAAATAACAATATAAAACCAAAAGGCAAAGACATTTTGGAAATCTGGTCATATGTGTTTATTGAACATATCATTCTCCCTTGACTGACACTGATGTCCTAGATCAGTTTTAATGCTTCAGTGAACAATGCTAATTTGAATTGTGCAAAAGAAGTCTTTTGCGCATGGAAGTGTAAGCTTTAATATGAGATCTGTCTCCATGGATGACAAGTTCCAGTGGTCTTTTACTTGCATACATAAAACATGAAAAAAAAATCATTACACGTTTATCCCCTACCATTGATACAAAGATTTCACACATCGGTGAGAAACTGAAAATTAGTAGCAGAATTGTTCAGTGAGTCAAGATTTGGGTTTTACACTTCATAATTTTAGTTAAAGGCACACACTTCTGTTTGTTTAGTCTTCCACATGGGCCTCGTTCCTCGCCACACACATTTGTGCCATCCTCAACACATATGTGATGGCGGCACGTCTAATCATGCCCCTGTCCTGCCACAAGAGTTGCACTTCATCTGTGATGATGCAATGAAATATGTATCGTGACTGAAATGTTTAACATTTCAAGTGGTCAGCTCAAAACAAGCTTAAAGAATGGTCACTAACAGCATTAACCCCTTGCGTTTGGCATTGATAGACCTGTCATTAATGTGAAGTCCTTGTATCGATGGTACGGGGTTAATGTGTAATTTGTTTTTCCTCTTTCATGTATGTAAGTAAAAGACCAATCGAACTTGTCAGCTATGACAACAGATTTCATATTAACCCTTAAATTTACATGCGCAAAAGACTATTTTGCACAATTCAAATTAGCGTTGGTCACTGAAGCATGAAAATTTACCCAGGACACTGATGTCAATCAAGGGAGAATGGTCAACAAACACATATGACCAGATTTTAAAAATGTCTTTTCATTTTGGTTTTATGTAGTTTTTTTTTTTTTTTTTTCTGAGAGTCTACTTTTTTCTGATACACCCTGTAGAGTTAAAAGTATTGTTTTGTGGAGTGATGGTGGGTGGTAGCAGCTACATAACAAATCTCATATCGACTATTAAGTGTATTCCTAATGTGTGAAAATTTTGTGTCTCTTTGTTTAGCTAGATTTGGAAATAAACTTACAACATACTTTCATACATTCTTCTTTTGAGGAATTAAAGCTTTTAGTGAGTTTGTCAAATGTTTGCAAAAGGTGCAAGTATTATTTCTATTGACATGAAACTAAGGCTAGATAATATGAAATTAATTAGATTAAGTTTTTGCCTCCTGAGTATCTTGAAAAATGCAAAATGTAGCTTATTTCTTTGAAAGAATTTCTTGCACACCAAAATTTTAGAACATAACCTGATTGTGTGTTATTAATTAAATGTATCAATTATGAATGTGTTTCTACAGTCTTACATGGCATATAGTTTTAGGATAGTATCAATAATGTTTTCTCTTCAGGTCTTGTAGCCAAAAAAAAAAAAAATTGATAAAAGTCCGTAATTGGAAATATTAAAACTGTAATATTTAATTTTGAGGCAGTATGACCCATCTCTACATAAATACAAAATATACATTCGACCAAACCTGATGCACATTTTCATATCAAAGTCCCCCCCCCCCCTCTCTCATTAACTTCCATTTGTTTGTTGACAGTGTCATTAGTAAGGTGGTCCCAAATTCAGAGCCTAAAACGCCAGCACCTAAGACGCCGGTTACCAAGTCTGGACCAGGGAATCGGCCTCGGACACCGCCACCGCCACCCATTCTCACCCCAGTTGCTCCCATTCTGCCCCCTCCTGCCTCCCCCCTCCCCCCTGCTCCCGCTCCTTCATTGCTCCTGTCTCCGGGTCCTCTGCTCTCGCCATCTACTGCCCTCAAAACGCCGGTCCGAAGCGTAGTGACTGAGACTGTCAGTACCTATGTGGTAAGTGCTTGTATTCTGGTCTAGCATTTACTAAGGATTGCAACAGGACATGATTTACTGCAATACGTTTCTTAGTAGTTTGAGACGGTACTAAATAAGGACAAGGTTCCATGAGTCATGAAAGACCTAGAAAATTCATTGAATTTCATTTTGAAGGATTTAAAAAAAAAATCCATTTCAAAATAGGTTACCTCTGAGATTCATGAAGAGTTGAAGGGGATCCTATGAGTCTGTTTTCTTATTTGTTTTGGGGGGATTAAAAGTGAACATTCAACAGTGTAATGCACTGCCTGAATAAAAAGTCACACATGCAATATTTCACTGCACCACCTTTGGCTTTGATTACAGGAGACATTCACTGTAACATTTTTTTTTTTTTTTTTTGGTCACATAATACTTATGTAGTGTCACAGTAAAATTCATCATATTTTTTGTCATCCATAGTTAAATTAATTTTTTTTATTTTTGATGATGAAGAATCGGACTACTGTATCAAGTCTTCATTACATCCTAAATTGCAGTCTTGAGTTTATGTTGGCTAATCCTTGTGTGAAAATGGTATCTCATTCTCCCTGAACCATTCCGTCACAAACCTGATGAACCTAATCAATCCTGTCACTGTCCAATCTTTTTGACATTAAAGACATGAGAGGACACTAACTGCATCAGAGTTAAATACCTTGTCACAGTTAAAACATTATTAACCACTGCAGGAGTTACCGATGGAAGGATCTAAACTATCTGCTTAGTTAAATCCAGGCAGTTACCTTTTTTTGGCCAGGCTGTTTGTTTAACTTTAACTACACCAAGTAGCCTCTCATTTCTTTAATGTCAAAAAGATTGGACAGTGCCAAGATTGATCAGGATCGTCAGGCTTGTGACAGAATGGTTACACTAATGGCTTTTGAAGCAAGCATGAAAATAAATAATAGAATGGTAAAAGGTAGGTATGTGATTTTGATTAAATAAAAATCTAATACTTAGGTCTGGTGATTACATGATCTGTAAAATGTGTGTGTCCTGTCTCCCACCATATCTCCCCCTCCTGGTTTTTCATGATACATTTTGCCATTAAAACCTGCCTGTGTCTGCTGTTTCTGTCCAAGATTCGAGATGAATGGGGAAATCAGATCTGGATTTGTCCTGGATGCAACAAACCTGACGACGGCAGCCCCATGATAGGATGTGATGACTGTGACGACTGGTACCATTGGTGAGACACTTATCCTTTGTGCTGTGGTCAGTTTGAATGTAATTTGGCAGAAACGGTGACCTGATACCAGCTGTTACAATGATTTACAGAAATCAGGACCATAGTCCTCCAGGTTTGTGTCTTATCAGGACTGAAAGTGTCACAACTTTCCTTAATGTCTGTGAAAACAATGTTGAATAAAAGCACATTAATCAAGAGTAATAACATCCACTATCACTTCTGACGAGTAGTGAATGAACTAGTAAGAGACAGAGAAATTAAACCACAAAAATAGGAAATATTAAGGACACCAACATTAGACTGGTTTTTCTGTAGAATTTCCTTCTTTCCGTCATCTGCTGTTGGAACAGACAGATACAGGAAATCTTTCCTGACACATGCCATTTCACTTGACAATACACTCACCTCCACCTGATGTTGTAACTCCAGACATGAACCCACTTCTATTATACACTTAAATGTTATTTATGCACCTTCATCCTGCTGAAAAATTACATTTTACTTTGCACATTACCGTTTATTGTGCAACTTTACGGTTTAATTCTCCAGGGTTTTTTTTTTTTTTTTTTTTTAACCCAGTTCTGTTTTTTTTTTTTTACTTTAAAATTAAGTATTGTGTGTTTGCTCTTGTGTTCTGTTCTTGTGTTTTATTTATACTGTGTCATGCTGCAATTTCCCAGTTTGGGATCAATGAAGTCTGTCTGTATATGTATGCATGCATTCATTCCTTCTTATTATTTTTGCAGTGTTTTCAATTGCTTTGGTCAATATTCAGAAACTCCTGAGAACACTCTTCTTCCTCTTTAAATTTAGAGCATTAATTCATAATTCACATCTATCATATTGTTGTTGTATGTTTGAGTCATTACACAATATTCTGTGACCCATTTTGGGCTCTGTCTCTGGGAAAATCAGATTTACCATATTAGTTTGCTTCATTTAAAAATGAAGGTGTGAATGTCCTGGTGGCTCACTTCTGGCTCAGGGTGTACTCAGACCATTCTGTAAATGAATTGGATTTACATTCTGTAACTAATACTGGAAATGGCAAGTTATGACCAAGACATGTTTCTTTTGTGAAAACGGTTTTACATGTCATTTGCCACAACATTTTTTTTTCTTAAGTTTTTGTAAATTGTTTTTTAAAATTGTTTATGCTAGAAATGTGCACAGTCATCAGCTAACAGGAGCAGAATATAAACTTGGTTTATTATTCGCAATAAATCCCTCATTGCTCTCTGCCATGTAGAAAAGTTCAAAGGTTATTTTCATCTTGGCAACTCGTATATCAAAAACATTTTTTTCCAGTTCGCCAGTGGAAAATGCAATGTGAGGAAGCGTTCATGCACAATTTTCAAGCATGTAACTAGTATTTACCATAATTCCCATTGCATGTGAAGGCAGGATTAGTATGAAGACTGAGTAACAGTAGTAGTGAATAGTTTGTGATGTTTTGCACAGTTTTGAATTCACTGGTTCTTTCTGTTTTGTACTCAGGCCTTGTGTGGGGATCCTAACAGCTCCTCCAGAGGACCAGCCTTGGTTTTGTGTTAAATGTTCCAGCAAGAAGAAAGACAAAAAACACAAGAAAAGGAAACACAAACCGCATTGAGACTATGCAAAAAAAAAAAGCACATATTTTGGACTTTCTTTGACTTAAAGCCATCACTGAACACTCGTGGCACTGCTGTAAAATAAAGAAAAGAACTGTGGCTGATGATAAATTCTGATGATTTTTGTACACAATTGTAGCCATGAGATGAGTCTTTTCCCCAGCATGTCCGCTCAGTTCCCAGTGGTTTTGGTTGTCGTTTGGCATTGTATTAGATCTTAACAGGTGTTTGTACAAGGAAACCAAAATGACTTACACAAAATCAGAAACCTCTACCAAGAAGACCCCCACCCCCCCCACCCCCCGGTCTGATTTCAATATCACTCAAATATCATATGTATATAACGCGGACTGCATTGTTTGTGTAAAAAAAAAAAAAAAAAACATGTAAATACCAACTTCCAAGCCAAGTGCATTTTGTTCTTAGGATTCTGGCTTGTTAAATCCATTTTCAGATATTGGTTTTTAACTCAGATGATTTTTCTGTAATTTCTGTACATTTTTTTAAATTTAAAGTTTGTATTTTTATTTTTTTCTTCATATGGATTTGTCCTGGAGTTATACTGTAGCTGTGCTTGTTGTGTAATTAATTTTTTGCTGTCATTTCAATATTAAAGATGAACAGCCTGTGCACTCGCAGGCTTTAACACATAAAATCTCATCATAGTTAAAATTACCCACAATTTTATGACTATGTTGTTTCAGCCTAGTAGCTTTTTGTTTGGATTTCACAACAAAAAAAAAATAGATTTGACAATATTTTAACAATCTTGAGTTTTTGTTGAATTTTGTTCAAGTGAATTTGTGAAGATGTTTGCAGACAAAAGGCAGAGATCCACACATTCTTTACAGTTTACTAAGTAGAACTACAGAAACTTGTGTAAAAAGCAGGGTTCTCATGAAAACCCCGGACCAATCACAAAATTAAGTCAAAAGATTTGAGGTAGTTAACAAATTTGGATGAATAAACCTAATTCTCAGGCCACAGAATGTCTTCAATAAGTGTGACATTCAGATCACATGCACTCAGAAAAATGAGTTTAAAGTTAGACATTTCATACTACAGGAATTGGATGATCATATTTAATTTAAATATGCGTTTCCTTTTATGTTAATGCAAAAAGAAAACATCTACATTTTAAAGCTGTCTTCATGGGGATGCTGATGATTAGTCATTTTTGCCACGGATGAGCCTGCATCCTTGAGTTTTACATGTAAAGAAATTCACAAAAAGCCTGATCCGTTTATACACAAAATACAATATTTCACATTTCTGTTACTGGAAAAGATGAGGTTTTTCGCTATTATTACCACTAAATCTTAAAGGTTGATGAAAAGCTGGAGGACGGAAACATCAACTGAAAAATAAAAGACCTCACCAGATGTTAGAAAAGTCTTAGTTTTTTTTGTGTCCATGTTAATTCATATTAGTTTGGTTTTACAATAATCAGGAAAAATCTCAACACTGAAGCCAACTATTTAAAACAGTCAACCTCAGGTTCGTTGAGGCTTAAGGTACTTTTTGGTTGACATGATTCGACTAAAAACACTATTTTTGCCTAATTTTGTATCTGTAATATTACACCCTTAGAAAACAATTCATTGATTCTCAGAATGGAAGTGAATATGAAAATGAAAGAGTGAAAAAGGTTGATTTTTACCTTTCATTTAGAAAATGAAGGATTGCATTTCTGCTCATATGCTTATAGGTTGTGAATGGTCATGAAAATTATATCAGTCTTGGAAAACTTAGGTAAGGTTTTGACATTTAATCTATAAAAGCAGAACCACTGATTCTTCTTTACAAACTACATGTTTTGAAAGGTACTGAAAGACAAAGTACAAAGTATTTCTACATTTTTACTGGAACATCCATGTCAGACTCATCAACACACACTTTTTCCTCCATCTGTTGTGTTGCTACATCTTTTACATTTCCATATTTGCCATGTATGATATTTACTCGTATACATATCGATAGGTTGTCTTTTCTTTGTGTTATTGCTCCATCCATGTAGGTTGAAATTAGTCTTGATGTTATGGAGGTGTACAATGATGCAAAATAAGACATTTGCTAAGACATCTTGACACCATAAAATATGTGACATCTTTGTCACATATGTTGTTTTCATTTCACCTTATATGCTGTTTTCAGTCATCATATTGGCAGATGTTTGTATCAATTGTGGCCCATAGTTAATAGTGGCCTCTTAATTGGAAATACTGACCTTCATGGGAAATAAGCGGTCAAAAGAAAATGTAAAAAAAACAAAAACTTAAATTATTCTTTAATTTTCTGAACCCGCTTCATCTTCACTAGGGTCACAGGAGCCTTTCCCAGCTACTCATGGGTGAAGGCGGGGTATACCCTAGACATGTCGCCAGTTGATTGCAGTACTGACACATAGAGACAAACGATCACTGTCATATTCACACCTATGGACAATTTAGATGAATCTACCAAGTGCATGTCTTTGGATGGTGGGAGGAAGCTGGAGTACCCAGACAGAATAGGGAGAGCATGCAAACTCCACACAGAAAGGTCCAGCCCCATTGACTTGTGTTGGAATGGAACCCAGGACATTTTTGTAGTGAGGCACGAGTGCTAGCCACTGCACCATCATGTCACCCTACATAGATTTTTATAAAATAAACATGTAAACATTTATATATATAAAACTAGTCAGAATATTCTCTTCTCCGCCTGCTGCTCACTGGATATTTTTTCTTTTTCAGACCATTCTCTGTAAATCAAAGCCACCTTAATCACCTTTCTTCCTCATTCTGCTCCTCAGTTTGAACTCCAGCAGATTATCTTTACCATGTCTGCACAACTGCATTGAGTTGCTGCCATGTGACTGGTTTATCAGATGTTTTCATTGACGTGAACAAGTGTACCTAAAAAACTGGCCCGGTAACTGTAGGCATTGGCACCTACAGCCATATGGCCTGTGCACACTGAGTGAAGTTTGAGAGAGACAGAGAAGTGTGGGTATAGTATGATGCACACGGTCCTTATGGAGGATCCCCCCCATCTTACAAACTATCCACCCCAACCCCCACCCCACCCTAGGCACGCGGTCCGTGCATATCTCACAATTCCACTCTGCAGACACGCTTGACTGTATGTGTCTCCTCTTTCCTATAGTTTATGTTTGTTTGTTTTTTCTTTCTTTTTTTTCTTTTCATTTCTGGTATCTTTGATTCTGGAGCTCTGTGGTCCTCATATCTGGTTCTGGATTCCAACCTTATCAGTTTCTGACTATATTGTCTTGTGTCTTGTTGTTTGTTGCTCTTTATTTATGCTTTCTACTCTTCTTTTTCCATTCACCCCAATTTCAACCCCAATCTTTTCTCTCTTTTTTAAAATTTCATTTATTTGCTCAATAGCATCTTTACAATCATGTTTCACGATCAATAGTGTGTAAATAAAACCGAACTTTATTGAAATATATTACTTTGACTTGGATGTTCAGTTTAAACATTTTTCAAATAAATAAAAAGTTTAATTTTACACGTGCATAATCTTTTTATGTGCGAACATATTTGGTTGGAGGGTAATGGCCCTGAACTATCATTATTATATTGATGACTGTCTAATATTTGGTTTACTTGATCTTTTCTGAGGACTGAAACACCAAAAATCAGAGACCACTGGTGTGTTTTCACTTGGAATTTTTTTGTCTTCCACCTTATTTTTGTCTTGTGTGACTTTTTCTTGTGTTACAGTGAATTGAAGTTGATGTCAAGAGGACACACAAAATAAACATAACCAATATTTCTCAGTTAAAAGCAAAGTAATGCGGATGCAAGGAGTAGAAAGTGCAGATATTTGTGTTGGGGAAAAAAAGTGGGCAGCAAAATGAATTTTGAGATGAAGTGCAGATGTGGACTTAAGTTTTGTTTTGGTTTTTTTTTTCACTTTTTTTCTACTTCCTGCCTCTGCTCTGACATGAGGCTTAGTCAGGATCCACCCTTGCAGCAGTCTGTTCAATGCATTAGCCCAGATTTAGACTCTACTCCGCAGACTTTATCTCCTGAAGATGCAGGAGAAAAGCTTTGAGACTAACCCTGCACCCTGAGCTCCATCCAGATCCCGGCTCTATGCTGTGATGTTTTTTTCATGACTCAGACATACCCATGTGTCTTCTGAGCTGTTTGCAGTAGAGTTGTTTTTGCTTTTACCAAACCGACCACACGGTGTCATTCTTCAGGCAGACACTGCAGCATGTTTCCATCCTCTCATATGCAGTCACAGTGCCTTGAGGAAAAGAAGAAGAAAAAAAACAGAACAGGTTGAGCCACATAACGTATGTCTGCTGGTTTGATGCATGTGGAGTGTTTATCTTCTTGACACACCTTGGAATCAGATCAGGTCCAGAAGTCTGTTAACCGCAGCTCAGGCCAAGTTCTCACCAGGAGATGTTAAAATAAGTTCCCCCAGTTATCAGTCAGTTATCAGTCACTCTTTAAAATAAAATGAACCAATGAGACTCCTTTATATCTATGGACAGATTATTAATGTGACCTTCTCCATGCTCCTCACTTCATTTACTGAACAAACATCACCGTCATAATTAGTTTTGAAGCAGACACTTCACTTCAGAGGTCAGTATCAGTCCGAATATGAAATCTGTACATTTCACTTAAATTTACCGAGTTATTTTAGAGTAAAATTAACATAAGATCTGACACAATGATCCAAAGGCTCACTTCAGCAGCTTATACACATGTACATTTGATTATTTTGTTAATTTGTTCTAATTTTGTGCTCATTTACTCAAAATTTTGCTAATTTTTAAAAAAATTTCTTTTCAATTAGTTGTTTATTTTGTTTGGTTTTCATTTATTTTCATGATTACTTTCAAATTTGGTCATTTTGTTCATTTTGTTAACATTTTCTTTTTTTGAAGTCCAACAAGAACTCACATTGCACTTTTTTTTTTTTAATTTTGCATTAACACTGAAAGCCAGCATTTGCGTTTATTATTGTTCTTCACTTCACTGACTAAATAATTTTTGTTGATAATTTGGTCTATTCTTTTTCCTTTTGTTCATTTTTGTTCATTTTATTCATTATTTTCTTCCAATTTTCATCATTTTCATCAATTTTGTGATTATTTTATTGATTGTGTTCATTACTTTATTGAGTTAGATTGATTTTCTGTTTATTTATTCTTTCGCAACATCAAAATGAACAACTTATATTCAATAACTCTCTTCTCTTTTATTTCCAGCAGGAGGAGAAACGTATGAAGTAGAATTGTGAAGGCATAATTTGCTTGTTAACACAGTATATAATTTATATCAGGCCTATTAATTGAATATTTTCATTATTCTTTCCTCTTCTGTGACCTTAACTGAATATCTTTGGTCAAATGAGATGTTGAAGGATGTCATATTGATTATAATTTTTCACTCTCTCTGCTGTAAAATAAAGGACTCTAAATAATCACTGATTTATCCAGTTTAGTAGGTTTTTACTCATTTATTTACCCATTTATTATCTGTTAATCATCTTGCACTGAATAGATGTAGCAACACAAATCATGTAGATATTATTCTTTATGTACAATGTCAATAAAGGATTTCTATTCTATTTAATTTTATTAACTGAGGAAATAATTATCAGATGAATTGACGATGAACTACTGGTTGCAGGTCAGGATCAGAGGTGCAGTACAAAGCCAGTTATATCTTATTATAGTGTGCGAAATAATTAATAAACAGCAGTGTTTTAAGGTAAGTTCTTTAAGCCTAGTGGGAGTTGCGAATCCATTTAGGTCATTTAATCTAACAGGGATTTTGATTATTCTAAATGACTTGTATTGACCTGATTTGCTTCAAACCTAACTTCTGTGCGATCTGTGATTTGGAGTGAACTGACTTCTATTCTTCTTTCTTTGGCCCTGAAGTCAATTATTTCAGTTTTATTCTAATCTAACTGAAGAGAACTGGGGCACACAGTCACTCTATTTGCTTCTATTTGTTGAGTATGGTCAGTCTGCACATATATAGCTCAGTAATAAGTAGGATTCATTCAGGCACCCAGATAACTTACATGCGCACATTATATTTTCTTTAGATAGACTCACTGGCTGTTTAAACTAGTGGGACATATAGATACTTCATGCTACTGCTGTCTTTTTCACCATTTCTCCCATAAATGGCCCTAATGGAAATCTACACAGTGTCTTCTGATTAACAAGAGGAAATGGAAAAAATGATGTGTGACCAAAGAAAAGGGGAAGTAAAAGGACTTCTGCACATGCAAAATAAGCTGACATTTCAATGTGGTGTAGCTTTTTATCATATGAAATGCACTCACTGATGCATGGCTGCATGAATAGCCAGTTCACACACAGTTAGAGTGGGTTAAGGTATATTAATCCAGCAGTGGCTTGTCAGATACTTATTGTATGTAAGATGTTACTTGTCGATGACTTTAGAAGTTTAACCCATAAAGACCCAGTGCTGCTTATGTGGCAGTTCCAAAAGAGTTTTTTTCTCTATATTTCACTTTTTTTGGAAAGACAGCAACCAGGACACGAAGGGGTACCAACCCAAAGTGCAGTGAGGGGGCACCCACAAACAAGCTAACCCCTAGGGGTACCTGGGGGGGGGTGAGCACCCTAACAGGATGGACAAGGCTTGTGGAAAATCGACGATCACTGCAGTCTGTTCACGCCCAAGTCTGTAAGAACCAGCATGGCCTGAAGATCCACTAGGCCAAAATAAAATGTTTGACGGGGAAGCAGGTGGTGCAACACACAGGCCCAGTCCCTGGTGAGATGCAGGAGGAGCCCGGCCAGGAGTCAACCCACAGTGCCCAGACCCTCCATGCTACACAAGCCCCACCTCATGTCAGACATTACGAACATTGCTGGGTCATATGGCCTGCTGCCAACAAGGAGAGAGAGTGGCTCCAGTTAAACGAAGATCTGGACCAAGTGCTTGAAACTTCAGCAAGGGGAGATGCAGACCAGAAGCTGCGGGTAATGGCTGCAATGATTATCAGCTTTGGTGCTGAGAGGCACTAAATTATAAAGGAACAGCAGCCAGCTCGAGGGGCAGGGGAGCCAAATAGGTAGGGGGTGAAGATTTGCCATCTTCGGCAGAAGCTTAGACTGCTTGGGCGGCAGTTTAAACGGGCAAGGGAAGAGGAGAGGGCCAAGCTGGCAGAGCTCCGTTAAGGCCTTAGGAAGAAACTCACCCCACTCTGTCGAACCGAGTGACATAGGAGGGGCAGGGAAAGAGCCAGGAAATGCACAACCTTCATCTCAAATCCCTTTGTCTTCATCAAGAAGATCCTTGAGCAGGAGAGAAGCGACCATCTTTCCTTTACTGAAGAAGATGTCAACAAGTACCTAAGTGCCACCTGCAGTAACAGTGCAAGAGAGGAAGATCTTGGGCCAAGCAGGACCTTGATAACTCCGCTAGAACCCACTTTGGCATTTAACACCAAGGAGCTAACACTGAAAGAAGTTGAGGAGGTGGTCAAAGCTGCTAGAACTAGCTGAGCACCAGGCCCCAGTGGAGTGTCTTATGTTGTCTACAAGAGATGCACCAGACTCTTGACAGACTCTTGCACCGACCATGGACAATCCTGAAAGTCATCTGGAAAAGGGGGAAGGTGGCATAGCTGTGGAGACACAAAAAGGGTGTCTGGGTTCCAAAGGAGAACTCAAGTAACATCAAACAGTTCAGGGTCATCTCACTCCTCAGTGTGGAGGGAAAAATATTCTTTAGTATTGTTGCCTGACGCATGACGGAGTTCCTCCTGAGGAACAATTACATCGATACTTCTGTGCAGAAGGGGGAATACCAAAGGTTCCAGGATGTATCGAGCACACAGGAGTTGTCACTCAGCTGATCGGGCAGGCAAGTGAAGGCAAAGGGGACCTGTCAGGTATGTGGCAGCCCCCATCAGAGCATTTATGGATGATCTGACAGTGACTACAACATCAGTCCTGGGTTGTAGATGGATCCTGCAAGGCCTTGAGCACCTTGAGCATCTCATCAACTGGGCCTAGATGATTTTAAACCAGCCAAGGTCAGGTCCCTGGTGGTGAATAAGGGGAAGGTTACACACCATTTTCACTTCTCAATAGGAGGCATCCAGATTCCATCAGTGGGACAGAAGCCAGTTAAGAGCTTGGGCAAGATCTTTGATGGCACCTTGAAGGACACCGCAGCACTCCAAGCAACAATGGAGGACTTGGAAACCTGGCTGACAGCAGTGAATAAGTCATGGTTACCAGGCAAGTTTAAAGCCTGGATTTACCAGCATGGCATCTTGCCACGACTCCTTTCATCACTGCTGGTCTATGATACACCAATGACTACTGTCGAGTGCTTTGAGAGGAAGGTGAGCTGTTTCATGTGGAAGTGGTTGGGCCTACCAAGAAGCCTCAGCAGTATTGCCTTGTACGGGAGGAACAACAAGCTGAAACTGCCCTTTGGTAGTCTGATGGAGGAGTTTATAGTTATCCATGCAAGAGAGGTGCAAATGTATAGGGACCCCAGTGACATCAAAGTTTCCTTGGTGGGCACAGAAGTAAGAACTGACAGGAAGTGGAAGGCTCATGAAGCAGTCAACCAAGCCGAATCCCACTTGCAACACAGTGAGCTGGTGGGAGCAGTGGCATCTGGCCGGGCAGGTCTTGGGAGCAATCCAAGACCTCACTTCAATAAGGCTCAGGGAAAGGAGAGGCATCAGCTAATCCAGGAGGAGGTCTGAGGAGGGGGTGGAGGAAGCCCGCTGCAGCAGGACAATAACGATGCAACAACAAGGAGCATGGACCCGATGGGATGAGGCAGCTGACTGGAAGATATCGTGGACAGAGCTGTGGAGATCTGAGCCACACCAGATTAAGTTCCTCATTCAGTCGGTCTATGATGTCTTCCCAAGCCCATCTAACCTCTTCCACTGGGGCTTGGCTGAGACTCCACTGTACCCCCTCTGCTAGAGAGCCGGATTGCTGGAGCACATCTTGAGCTGCTGCCCCAAGGCACTAGCATATGGACGTTACCGCAAGTGCCATGACCAGGTGCTGTGTACCATTGCAGATGTCATCAACGCTGGGACCTCTACCAGTAGGCACCAACAAACAACAAGGCAGTCCATTGCCTTTGTTACAGCTGGGGAGAAGCCACAACACCACCAGACTCCAGCATCGGGGCTGCTAGCAACAGCTCAGGACTGGTAGCTGAGGGTCAACCTATAGAGAAACAGCTCAAATTCCCTGAGAACATCGCAGTGACCACGCTCAGGCTAGATATGGTCCTGGTTTCAGAAAAAGACAGGCAAGTGGTCCTGCTGGAACTGACTGTCCCTTGGGAAGACTGGATGGAGGAGGCCTTTGAGAGGAAGAGGGCCAAGTATGAGGCGCTAGCAGGTAAATGCTGAAGCAGGGGATGGAGGACCGATGCAACCCCATTGAAGTCGGATGCAGAGGGTTTGCTGGCCAGGCTCTCATCAGGGCACTCAAGATGCTGGGCGTGAGGGGACTGCACAACAGACAAGTCATCAGGAACGTCACCAACACAGCAGAAAAAGCATCAAGATAGCTGTAGATCAAACGAGGGAAGCCGTGGATTACACAAGGGTGTAAGATGTTGAGACCCGAAACACCCAATGAGCCCAGGATACATCACTGATGATGTGTCTAAGTCACACTACAGTGTATGTTAGAACTTCTTAAGTGATTTTTCATCATTTATTATAATACTTTTTTCACTGTATTTTTTGTTTTCAATTTTGTTTCCTCAATTTAATTCACTAACCATGTATATGTTTATTAAAGTTGAAATTAAAGTTGAAACTACCAAGTGTCTGTATCCCCTGTTGTTGAGCAAACTCCATGGGTTTTACTGCTGAATCAATGTTGTAGAAAATGGCGGTGTTTCCACGGTAACTACAGAGCCTCTGAACATCCAAATGAGTCTTACCTGATGACCATGAAAAGACGACAAACTGCATTTTACACCAATTATTTACATGCATTGTTAAGATTAGTGGATCAACAGGTATTACACAGACTATGTAATACCATCCACTGATCTAAACTGTGTTACACAGTTTAGATCAGTGGATGGTTTTGATCGTAGTCAGCTGTTTGGATCTATAGGAATTAAAGCAGAGGAACATGACATTTACTTCTAAGGTGTATTGTATATCTTCACTGTGTAATGCTAACAGCTGTGGAAGTGCAGTCCCTCTTCAATCATTCATACTGGTGTCAGGTCTCTTTCAGTCAAACCTCAACCCAGGTATCTGTTAGATTGTAAATTTCATTACAGAGCATTGTTTCAAATTGATGTCCAGAACATCTCACACAGGAAGGATTTGAGTATAGACCATAAACACTGTTTATATTTTTTGCATATTGTATTTAAGATTTTCAGCAGAAACACTTCTAAATGTTGCATGTTATGTTGTTTTACTTGATATTTCGGCATACATAATGCACATCAAACATCAACATCAAACATTTTATGATAATAATCGTTTAGCTTTTTTGTCTTTTTCATCTTTTATCTTTTATGTAGCTAATATTTGTGTTTATATCATTTTGTTTTGTTTCTTTCTTTCTCATTATATGCCATTTTTAAAATCTTTGACATATTTTTTTGTTTTTATGTCATTTTTGTTTTTGTTTTGATGTGTCTTACATTGTTTTCATCTTTATGATGTTTTTATCCTCAGGTCATTTTCAACCTTTTTGCATCTTTTACATGCTCTTTCAGTTTTGTGTCATTTTGTCTTTCATTTAATTTTTTGCTTTTGTCAATGTTTGTTCTTGCTATGTTTTTTTCATCATATAAACGTTGTTGCATCATTTATATTTTTTTCTTGAATGTAGTTTTTAGAGGTTTATGTTTTACATTATATTCATCTTCATGATATTTTCAACTTTTATGTTTTTGTCTTTTATTTAATTTTGTCTTTCATTGCATTTTTTTCTTGATAACATAGTTTTTGTCTTTTGTGTAATCTTTAGTGTTTTATGTCATTTTTGTTTTGTGTACATCTCTTACATTGTTTTCATGTTCTATGCAATTCTTGTCTTTTGCATTGTTTTTGCCTTCTATGTCATTTACATCTTGTTGCATCTTTTATGTCCTTTTTGTGTTTTGCATCATTTTCATCTTGTTAGGTCTTTTATATTGTTTATGTCATGTTTGTGTTCTAAATCATTTTTGTTTTGATGCATCTATTAGGTTGTTTTTGACTTTTACATTTTTTTTCTTCAGTTTTATGTTCATTTCTCCTTGTTCTGTTTTTTTAGATTTTGCTGGTTTTCATTGTTTTTGTCTTATTGTGTTTCCATCGCATTATCTATGTTTACTTTTTTTTTTGTTACCAATAAGTTAAAACCAAAAAACATCAAATTTCTTCAACTTTTACATAAAATAAACTTTTAAAATTAAAAAAAATAATGATCAGATATTATCACTATCAAGGCGATATGAAGATTGTGAGAATGTTTTTGCAAAATTTACAAGTGTATCTGTATTTATTGGTGTATAATGTGTTCGCCATGTCTGCATTTCCACTGTAGTGTAAAAAGCACACGCTGCCACAAATACCATAAATATCAATTAAACAAATGATCTGTGTGCGTGTACAGTGAGACTTCTGTTGTAAAATCAGATTAACAACAGTGTAATCTACATCTGGGTGGTAAAATAATAATGATAATTACTGGGGCAATTTTATATCATATCACAGTATCATTTTTATACTTTGTGATAGTTTTCCTGTGAGGTCAGCAGTGATGAAAGTTGATTATTGTTATAACAATATCAATATTTTTTCTTTATGGTTTATTTTGTTTGCACTGTTAAATAACAAACAACGGTTACAATATTTGGTTGTGTCAATTATATTAATAGAACCTATCATTGCAAAAGTTTTAAATGTTCTACCTCCACATTTCAGAAGTACATCTGACGTTCTTGTCGTGATTCATGAAGAATCATTTAAAACCACAAATTAGTGTCTGGTTTCTTCAACAAAATCAGCCTTCAACTGAAAAATATTATTTGACTTTAGTTATGATGATTATTGATGTTGGCTGAGGTGAATAATTTTATCATGATAACACATCATCTGGCCCTAATGTAAAGTTTCTTTTAAACAATATTATGAATTGGTAAATCAGCATGTGCTGATCTGTACAGGTTTCAGTTTTAATCTACAAAAACACAGATGGTATTTGTCTGTGCAGTAACTCCCAGTGGACTACAGAAGTGGTAAAAAGGGAAAGCTACTGGTTGCTTTCACTCATCATGAAACCACCTGCATTGCTGTAAACATGTGGTGTCAATTGACTTATTACACAACAGGAATAAGTGTTTTTTGTAATCTTTAATGTGCACTGCAACTGACTAATGGCCTCTTTTTATCACAGTGGATGTGCACAGGATGCAGCTGTTTGTTTGTTTGTTTTTTACTGATGCATCTTTGCTGTAATGTCATTGAAATACAAATGACTTTCCTATAACATTTATAGACCATTTTGTTTTGTGTTATATTCCTTCTGAAACCTCCTTCTACGGTGGTTATGACTGGAAATGTTACTGCACATAAGATTATCATAGTGTGCATTTCTACATGTTGCCTGATCAGAGGAAAAGAAAGACCTTCATTTATTCTTTGTTTTACATGATGCCTGTGGCACTGCCAGTCAAACTGAGCAGCAGCATTTCATGAAGAACTGGATTCAATGCTTAAAATATTCATATCATCAGTAAGAATAGAGCTGGAATGAAGAGGATGGGGTGTGTACATCAGAGCACCTTCATGCTAGTCTTCTCAAATATGGTAGAAGCCCACCCTAACATGACCTTGTTTCAGATGACTTTTGTGTTTAATGTCATGTTACTTTAATGGGGCCAAACACCTTTGGGAAACTGAGACCCAGATTAATTTCTCTAGGGTGTTGTACAAAGGACAGTGTGGCAAATTACTTAGAAAATTTTTGATCTGATGGCATAATTACACCAAACCTGCTGGAGAATATGTGTTCCATAGCATGGCACTGCTCTGCCTTTCACACATCCCTGACTGTATGTTCCTGACCACAGGCAAATGAGGTTTGCTTAATGCAAATGAACATGCTGGATTTGATTAAACAGGGTTGTTAAGCCTCTCCAGCATGCTCTGAAACCTGCCATCAGTTCATGATTATGGCCCCCATTTCTTATTCCTAACATGATAGAATCACATACCAACATGTCATGTGCTATCTCTCTCTCTCCCTCTTGAATACTCTTCATAGTCCATATTGTAGTTCCAGTCAGGTAAATGTAATTTGTTCAGCACTGCAGGGGTTTTAGTTTTAGAGAAGTTTGGCTTTGATTGTGAACAGTGGGCACATGACGGGGCATAATATTAATGTGTACTTATTCAACAAGTATCCAAACTAACGATATGGTTACACATGTTTTCAGCAGAGTACATATAGCCCAACCTGCTCCAGATAATAATGAGGCTGTCAAGGAAGGCAGTATATCTGTCCACAACCTGTCAACGGACATCTTTGGTAATGATTACACAAGGACTAAGTAGAGTTTAGGTGTTTACCCATTGCTCTAATATTGAATGTATAAACAGGATGCTTTGTCTTGGCCTTTTTCTGAGTTCAGACACATGCCAAAATGTACTAAAAAAAATTCTACAAACCCCGGACTTGTGGAAGAGTTTTTTGTAGGGACTATGTCGATGTTTCCTCTAATTTTCCCCAATCTGACAGTCAGAATAAATCATCCTTGTCCAATTTCCTGAAGTTTTCCTAATATGGATGTCAATTAGTGCAAGAGTGCTACTGTGGCCACAGCTTTACAATCTGAAAACTGGGCTGCCGCAGGCAGCACAATGCATTACCACACGATGAGCTGTCAGAGAGGATTATTTCAGCCACGCCAGTCAGTGAAGGGGGTGGGTGCTGCTCTGCTGCACTAAACTGAGGAGAAAGCGTGGGCGGGAGATAGAGGACAAGAGAGAAACACATAGAGGAAAGAGGGAAAGAGAAGAAAGTGTCTGTTACACCGGGTGGATTTTTCCAGAGCACCGATGTTGGAACACTCTTCTGAGCTGGCCCTGGTGCAGAGTTTGTATGCCAACAGCATGCGCTGTCCCCCCTCTGCGGCTGGGATCTCTGTCAGGAATGAGGACCTGCCTTTGAGGTACGTTGGGGTTGGCCCCTCATTCAGATCTGGGCTAGCTATTGTGGAGCAGCCTGTATTTGGACTGCCTCTTTGTCTGGGCTGGATATTGTCATAGGATGTATTGTTTCCAGTTGAGGCATTCTCCCATCCTGTGACTGTGGGTCGAGCACTGTTTATTTAGTATATGCATTTTTCTTTTTTGTGAAGCCAGATGCCTTGTATTTAAATCTCAGCAATTTGAATTCATTAGTTTATCATTACTGTGGCTCTGTTACCAACAGATTAACTGTGTATCATTTCTATGTAATTCTCCTCTTTTTAAAGTTATATAATCACTCAGATACTTGAATTATCTGTGGATAAAGAAAGATACATTACTGAGCCAGTCATGCAGGTGTTTGTCTCTGACAGACCTGTGTGATTAGATAACCACTGAAACCAATCTGGGCCTCACATATTCTGATACATTGTAAAATTGTAAGAGAACAAGTAGATTTACACACATTCATCCTGAAATGTACATGAATGGGACAGAACACTATCACTGAGGAGGTAGTGTTGTCATCTGGGTTTAGTACATCTGTACATCTTGACACAGAAGATTTACACTAAAAAGCATGATAAGATGAAGTTGCCTCTCCATTTTGAGAGCCCTTTAGTTGGTCGCCATTCTGCAAATGCTTTCATAAAAGGCAGAGCTGAGGACAACTGTACCTTTGAGTTCAACAGGCTTTGTCGTAAAAGATGCCCAGGGATGTGAAGGCGGTGTTCTTCTAATCCGTACATGTTGCTGTGAAATTGTGTACATTTAAATACACATTGATAATGACTGATGTATAGGACACAAGTTCAACTGCAGGAGGAAAACATTTGATGTAAACAACAAAAGCATGGAGGATGTCAAGGATTATGTTGGGATTACAGTTGTAATAATCTCAGATTAAGTATAGAAGCCTAGTATCAGAAGGTGCCAGTGTTAAGGCATCGGCCTCTGGATTCCATCTCAATAAACATCTCCTATAAAACCCAAGTAGATACACACCAAACGGTGAGAATAAATTGAAGAGATGGCATTATGTACTGTACAAAAAAACTGTACTAAGTGTATTGTATGTACCCACAAGGGAAACAGGAATAGCTCTTTACAAGAATTTTGCTCCCTTTATAACAAATCTATTGAGTTTGATCCCTCGAGATCTAATTGAGTCAAAGGAAATGTGTGGATGCTACAGATGGAATGACATTATTGTATTTTTCCTCTATCTTAATGAAACCGGATTCTCCAGAGAGGTTTAGACTACCTGTTTTTAGCAGCCCCTCTAGCATAATGGTTATGCACATTACATAGTGGGCTTGTCTACATGTATGGCAAAATAGGTCGCATATCACATTATGCATACAAACCTCTTTTAGACACTGTTTAATAGAGCATACGATGCACTGGTGCCAGGATGCCTTGAAACTGCTATGGATACAAGGATTAAGTGGGATTTCATAAATGGGATTTTTCTTAACACTCACTATGAATAATATTTTAGGATTGTGCAGCTGCTGAAACAATAATGGATGGTTTGATAATTAGGCTAGGTCCCCTCTGCCTCTCCACTATAGCAAACAGTACTTGACAACAGCCCCCTACCTTTTCCCCCCTGAAGTGTAGAGGCCTCGCCCAGCAAGTCCAGGACAACAAAAGAAGATAGGCTCCCCCTCCCCCAGAGACACAACAGCCCAGCACAAAGGGGGAGCATGACCTATGACCCTGGGGAAAAGCAAGAGAACTGCATTTTAACCATCTCACTTTTGTCTGGGGCAGATTTATGGACTTAGATGGAACACAAGACAGTAAAACAATGGGGAACACATTTATCTGCTTAATTCAATAAAAAGCCCAGTGCATAGTTTACTGGCCTGGAAAAATAAGGAAACAAGCGCAGCCTTTTTCAGTGTGATATTAATGACCTGGGTACTATATTTAAACATTTTAAATGGCTCTCTAATTGGGATCATTAGAATCCTGACTCATCCACAGTCTGCTTTTAAAGCCTGTCGACACAGCCTGATCCTCTCATGTCATTTTTTGAGTGTTAAACCTGCAGATTATCTGTCATCATGGACAGAAAATGGCCAGAGCATTCGCAGATAAAAGTCACAAACGACAAATAGGTCATTAAACTCCACAGAGCACCACGTGTCGGTCCCTATAGAGACATTACAGTCGTTTTACAGCATGTTAGGAGCAGTGCGAGCCTAGTGGAGCAACAGCAGCGTGCATTTCAGACTTTTGTTGAGCAGGCCACGCCTCTGGTTTGCTGCATCTCAGTGTGCAGTGTGACAGCGGCTCGCTTCGAATTATTTCAGTCGGGGACGGGAGAGAAATTAGAAGGAAGAAATAAGGCGGATACCGGTGCACGCACGCACGCACACACACTCTCTCTCATGCAGTTTTGAAGAAGACGCCCCCTCCCTGCACCTGCTCCGCTTCGTCTTCTCTCCGTCTCGCAGGAGTTGAGTCTCTTGCGAGTGAGCGGACGTCGGTCCTCATTGTTAGACAGACGTTGTTTTGAGTATGACTTCGACGTACAACCTGGATTTCCACCCTTTGGCTGAAAGTCGGTTAATGACTTCGACGGACACAATGTAAGTAGTCGAAGTAAAGACGTGTGTTGCGGCCGACCATGTTTCTACCAATGAACCGAGCCGCGCTGTGAGCTTTCAGGGATGAAACAAACAACATAGTTCGGGGCGATGTGGGAGTTGGCTAACGTTAGCTTAACTATGCTAACACCGCTAGACCACGTACGCTCACCTGAAGTTGAAGTACTTTAACTTAAATATTAATGGACACGACTACAGAGGAATTGTGCTGTGAAATTTGGCGTCAAACCTGGCGTCCTTTAAGCACCCACATTCACCGCTGAAATATCTAATCGGCGAAAGGAGAGAAAACGCCTTTTTGCTAGCGACGGTATCGGATACGAGGCGCGCTACAATAGTCAAGTGACATGTGCTTCCGGAGACCACACGTTTCGGTATCAGTCTACAAAGAACACCATCGATTATCCTTAAAAAGCATCTAGTTGTGTTGGTTACTTTATTAGAAGAAACGAGGGATTATCTTAACCGTATTGTGTCTTAGCAAGTTAACAAGTTTAGCCGTACATTGACGTGTGATCGATCGAAACTGTTGGTGAACAATCATGTATACACGGTTTTAATAAAAGTGCGTTGAGTTACTGTGGTGACTTTTAATGAGGTTGACTGAATGCGATTGTTTTGGAGCTTTCTATCGACTTGTTTGTCAGTTGGGACAAGCGGGAATTCAGCTGCATAAGTGTATCTCGTTTGTAAGCAGCACACGGGCTTCCACCTCGGCTTGCTTCCCGTTCCCCATTCTGTTAGCATTCAAGCTAGCTACCGCCGTGAGCTGCAGCTCAGAGACAACGGTGCCCCGTCCATGTTGAATGTGGAGTGCTTACTTAACGCCAGAAAACACGTGGTTTGCTACATTATTGAGCCCTTAATGGAAACCTTGTGACAAGGCATGTAAACAAGGGAGAAAAGACATTCACCAAGCTCCGATGTGCATATCATAACTGTCCTCTTTAGTCTTTACACAGCAGCTAATCTGTTTGAGAAACAGAACCGAAACTACCGCCTACGTTTATACTTTAAGAAAAAATACTTTAACTTTTAAGGAGAGCAGCGAAATCTGCTAGCTCTTACGCCATTGGGAAAGTCGATTTAGGGCACAAAGAACGGACTTATTTGGCAAGGGTGTAATTTTATTTTCAGACAGCACTTCATTGTGGTGATGAGATCAATATAAAATATTATAAGATAAGAAGTTTACATTTTAGTCTGTATTTTAAATCCCAAATCCACTATTTTAGGCCCTGTTTTAGGTCCTTAATAAAATATCCAACTTTAGTGAATAAAAACTGGCAAGATTATTCCCTTCATTCCTGTGAATTATTTACCCTTGGGTGGTAAGTTGACCATTAACAGTTTCTAGTATGAAGTCAAGCGACCCATTTCACCCCCGTCAAATAATTCAATTGGAACCTTCATTTCTGTCAAACTAGCAAATTGCTAAATATAATGTAGATCACTTAACATCAAACTGTCAAGAATTTAGACTATTCTATATATGTTTTAGATTCATTTTAGTGTTCATTTTCTTCAAAGTAATTCATTAGTTAAAATATCCCATTGGTGGATCTCGTGGAGTAATTTTTGACATGGGGTATGCCAAATATTAGATGACAACTCACTCAGCAGTTGAATTAACCCAGTAATTCAAGTTTTGCCTATCATTGCATTTCCAAAATTTCTTTATGGAGAGTAAAACATTTTGTATGCAAGACAGCACAGAGACGGTGTAGAGCTGATTGGATCTTACCCCAGCTGTATTTGATTGATTTATCGCTTTGACTGTTGACAGTGAGAGTGACTATCTGGGCTTAAGTGGGATCCTTTGGCAGCCAATGCAAGCGTAATGCTATGTCGGTAAGCTAAGCGTCACAGTGATCCCTTTTGTTGTGGCAGGGGAACTGTTGATCTGTGCGAAGTGTAGGATCTTGGCACTGAGACCAGGGGGCTGCTCAGGCCAGCTGTTTTGTTTTCTCCCAGTGCTGTAAGGATGACAGCAGTGTCTGTGGGGGAGTGCCATACTGCCAGATGTTCAAGGCCAAGTGTAGGAAGTCTCTGTTGTGACTTGTCACCTGTTTCTCTGCCCCTGGCATTAGATTGGCAGGGCAATAATTAGAAGACCCAATGTCCTCAGTCTAGTTGTACAGGAATGCTCATAACCCTACTCTCTATCTCTGATGTGGGGTGGTGTGATCGAAGGTTGAGCAAATTCTACTGCAAGCTTAACAAACAAAGATATGGTAGGGCAGGGTTACATAAGCCCAGATGGACCTACCATGTCTATAAAATTTTTAGTAGTTTGTGGCTCTTCAGCTCTGCACCAACGTCATATGTCAGAGCAGCACAAATGAAAGTCGGTTCTAAAAATGGACATCAATTTGCATAATATTTTCAGGATGGACTTATCAGGTCAGCGTGCCTGTGTCCTGAAAGTCAGTGACTTCAGTCTACATGAAGTGGAAACAGCGGTTTGATTGAAAATGGACTACTTGAGTCAACGTGTCAAGTGTAATATGGTACTAAATTGGCGGGATGTAACAAGTACATTTTCTTCAGGAGAAACGCTTTTTATCCCTCAGCCTAGGGGTATTGTAATCGTTTTGTCATTTGTCTGTCCATTCAGTGAGATAATCGCATTATCTGAAGAATGCATTGAGATATCTGCACCAAATTTATACTGTGGATGCACCTTGGCATGGAGCAGAAGCCTATTGAAAATGGGTGTCCATGACCTACTTTTTCAAGATCAAATGGCCCTGTGCAGTTATATCTGATTACTTTCACATATAAATATGTATGTAATAAGTTTTACACACAGACAATCTATTCTAAATTATAGGGCAGTACCTTTCAACAGAATCTTACTACTATATTTGGCTGAGGGGTATTAAGTGTGCAGCACATTACGTTTGTGTTAGTTTTGTGCTGCTGTGTGGTTTTTGCCAGAAAATATGGAAGTGTGTTCAAGTATCAATCAGTCAAATTTTATTTATATAGCACCAAATCATAACAAAAGTTATCTCATGACACTTTACATATAGAGCTGGTTGAAACCAGACTCAAGCCAATTTACAGAACCCAACAGAATCCTCCGGGAGCAAACACTTGGTGATGGTGGTTAGGACAAACTTCCTTTTAACAGGCAGAAACCTTGAGCGGACCCTGACTTTGGGAGGATGGTCATCTGCCTTGACAAGAGAGGGAGGATATACTACTACTCTATTAGTACAAATAACAGAAACCCCTACTGTCTATGTGTCTAGATAATAAACACTATCAAAACAATATGGATAAGTTGTATTTATTAGAATGACAGTCACCTGAGTTGGTGACTGCAGTTCACACATGTTGTCACAGTAATCAAGCGTAACTGCTGCTTTTTATGGGGATGTTTGTCTCTTCATTTGTGATGCATTGGGAAGCTGGGGCCTGTTCACTGAGCCCCACCTGGGATTTAAAATCATGCTCTGTCTGACAGACAGAGGTGTGATCAGAGTTTATTTAGCTGGATCTTCAGTGTTCGTTCACACTTAACTTCAGTGATGTCATCTATAACCGCCAGGGAAAGTTGGTGTGATTACGGAGCTAATGGGGCGGGCCTTGTCATCAGATGCTGGCCTTCTGTTAACATGCAGCCCATTCAGAGCCTGATTGAACATGTCTGTCTTCATCAGGGAAAAGCAACAATGAAATCAGGCCATATTGAGCTGAATTGGAAGTTAATGCCAGGAGGAAAATATCATAATAACTCTACATCAAAGCCACAATGTGCTGATTAGGTTCCACTTGCTATGGAAATCAAATAACACCGTCCTCCTGTTTCTATTTTCTGGCATGAAGCCACATTCAGCCTTGGTTGTCAGTATTTTTTCAAATCTGGCCTACAAGCCAATGCAATTCTTCATTGCTGCTTATGAATTTGGCTGAAGGATACTTTGGTAAACACACTTAAAATGCTGCTCTCCTTTTCTCTATCTAGTTGTAAGGTTGGAACTTAAAGCTTGTCAGAAGGATATTGTTATTCAAAGCTTTCAAAACCTGTTAAACCTGTCAAAGAATATTCAGCCAGTTTTGGTGGCAGCAGAGAAAATAAGACAGTTCAGAAACGGATGGAAGGGAGTCTTTATGTTCTACTTGACAGCTGTCAAAGATATTATAGGAAAATGAGGTCTCTTTTGTATCAGAAGGCCACTGGTTTCCTAAAAGTAAAAATATCTCTTGTCATTACTAGCAAACGGCTGTTTCATTTGATTTCACTTTATAATTTTCAGAAATTATTACATTTGCCTACGTGAACGTTTACTTGTTTTTGACTTCGTCTTTATAGCCCCATAAATCATGACAGCCCAAGGCCAAAGAAGCAAGTTTTAGTCCATTATTTAAAATGGGAAGAGACTCACCTTTACATGAAACGGCCTGATTAGTATTTTAATTACAATACTGATGCTTAAAAACATTAAATAAATGCCAACTAATTGCAAATTCAGTTTAAATAACAGGAGTCCTTAACTGATATTGACTAGTTACAGGTCATGCTTCTCAAACAGTAGCTTGTCTCCAAAATATCTCCCCCTTTTACTGGTGATTAATCCTCTTAGAATGGCCTGGTGAATTTAAAAAATATACTTTTTGCTCTGACCTGTGATTTTAAGATGGGCTACATTCCCACTGCAGAGCGTCCAAAATGATGTGTATTGCTAGCCAAATTGGCAGACTTTCTATTATGGGCACAGCAAAGGTGTTGCTGGCATACTTGCATGTTCAGAGCTCACTAGCAGGACAGACACATGGTCCAAATAAATCACCTGTTTTTATGAGTGGTGCAGCAGTAAGCATGCAACTGTCATGGCTCTGGCTCTCTGAATGACTCGTCAGCTGCTGCAGGGTGTCTTAGAATGTGTTGAGCTGCCACATTGCAGGGCTGTTTGTGGAGGCTCAGCAAAAGACTTCATCGTTGCTGCCTGTACACTCGATGCTGGACAGTATAGAGCAGACACAGGCATTAGTAGCACAATTGCTTATGTTGGCGTCACTGTCTTTTATTAGTGTACAGTGTTTACCCTACAATTGTTTTAGTCTCCACCCCCCCAGAACGCAGACTGGCAGAGCCTTGGTCTCCCCGTTCAGAGTAAGGCTCTCCATCAGCTCCCAGTTAAGGGTCTGTCTGCCTCTCTATCCCCCTAAACATGGAATTAAGTGATAACGCAGTGCCACTTTTGTGTTTTTGAGATTGTTGCCATCTAAACGTAGTCTCATTCAAGTCACCACTGGATGACCAGTTTTGATCAGGCTTGGCTGACAGAGGTGAAATACTTGCCTTGACTGTACAAGACTAATCTTGGTAAGTTAGTTAGAAAATAAATACATTAGACACAAGTAGGCATAGTCAGAGATGTAACAGATAGCTTGATGGATAAAATAGTTAGCGAGCCATCTGGTAAATAATAATAAATAAGAGAGAATTATGCCAATTGAAAAGCACCTTAAGATAATGAACCCCCCCGGATACAAGACGAGGGGAAACTGGTGTATGTTTGTTCATACACTTGTGCAGTGTTTCATTTATAGTAGTGTCAACATGTTGCAAGCCTGTCTCCTGAAAAGAGGGCTCAGTTTTTGGGGTCCAGGTTTAGAAATGTGCGTGTTTTGAGATTTCTGCTCTCAACCACATACAGTGTAATTGAATGGGCTAATGTCTCGTGGTTCAGCTGTTGAGAAATTGCATGTTTTAATGTCAAGTGGCAGCCCTTTTTACTGAAACAATGTTATGATTATTTAAAAAAAAAATAAATAAATAAATTCTGATTCTCTATATAAATACCAAATTTCTTTTAGGTTTCATTTCTCACTTGAAATTTTTTTTCTACCTGTGTTTATCTTTGGACTTGTATGTTGCTCCTGTCAACTGTGCAATTTCCCCATGGTGGGATCTTATCTTTATCCTTGTCTTTTCTTATCTTACTAGACTGGCTGAACAGTTATGACTTTTTTTCTACTAAACATATAGCCCAAATTAAAAACCAATTGAACACATTAATGACTAAAATATTTTTTGTCTTCTCTACCTAGCTAAACTATGAGCCCTTTAAGGCTAGCACAGCAGTTCAGTCTTGGCTTGAGATGCTCTAAAACCTTTTAATAGTTAGTGTTTTTTTTTTTAATTTTTTTTTTACCTTCTGGCTCTGCTTGCTTCTTTTTCTTCCCTCGTGTCTCTGCAGTAGTCTGCTGTGCAATATTGTTTTTATATTGTTCCTTGCATGAATCTCCACAAATTATAATTTGTTTACGCCATTGTGGAGTTAATATAAATAAAAAGAATTTTAAAAATGTACTGCATTTACATTTTTCAGTAATCAAAACTTAAATTTTTTGCAAGGCTGAGCAGTAAGAGAGATTATGTATTTGCAGTTAAGTTTCTCCTTGCCAGCCTTTTAAGCTGAAGAGACAGATCACAGCTGTAGGGCCTGGAGAGGACGCTGTGAAATGGAAATGATTTTGAGCCATCATTGCAAATGAGTTGATGAAGTCAGTGACACAAATCTAGTTTTCTTAGCATACATTGCTATTCTGAAAGGCAAGATTTCATCAAAGGGCCCTCAGCAAAATGGCGGCAGAGTGCCACTTTCAGAACTGGATAAATGGTGTCACACACCAGTGCCGTGGCCCCAGCAGACGTAGTCTTCGATGTGTTCCAAAGCATCCCTCTGACTTGGTCCATTGTGCTGTAGAGGAACGGTGAATAGTGTTCTCCAGCATGGGAGAACAATATGTGATTGTTCCCCCGCTGTGGTGAAGAAGCTGTAGGTTACTCTCTGTACCATCGCCAAAGTGCCTGAGGAGGAGATGTACTGCAAAATCTCTGTCTGCTAACCAGCGATTCTTGGAGGTTTAGTTATCTGCAGTGCTGTTTTCGTGTAGCTGTTGGGGCTGGTGGGAGGGGTACACTCACCCCTTTATGGTGGATTTGATTTTGTTGAGCCTTTTTTGTGTCATCATTAGAATGTATTGACAACCTTCAAAAATCAGCTTGTACTGAGGTGTGGAGTTGGTTTTCAGAAGAACAGGACCTGGTGTGTGATTTGTTAGTATGTCATTTAAGTCTTTCAAGGAGTTTGGTGTTTCTGCAGAACGGCTGGGCTCACTCTGTAAGAGATGGATGGCTCGTGTCCAAAGGTCTGTGAAAAGTAGTGTTTACATTATTGTGTCTTTGTCAGTCTCAAGTTAACTGTGGTATTACAGAGTTTGTCTTTATGTACACCCTACTAACGTCATAACAGCCGTGACATCCATCTTTTGAGGATCGTACTTTTAGTCCTTGGTCCTCCTTAGTATTTTGTTCAGCTATACTGTGTATTGGGAGTGATTGTGTCCGTCATGATTTCTTAGCTTCATTTCTTTTTTACAGGCCCTCTACCTCTGAGTAAATGTTTGTAAGCTCGATTTTTATTTATTTATTTTTTTCCCCCCCTCCTCCACCTTATGTTCAGCCAAGATGAAGGTGTTGTAGTCTGGATATTGATTCTCTGTCCCTATGGAAAAATGAAGTTAAACCATTGAAACATTTAGAAATTGTATTAGGTGACAATGTAAACAATAAAAACACATAAGAAAAATGTAAATTCCATTAAATTTACTTTTTGGTATAAAAATTATAATTGCAATAATTCTTATTGACTGGTGATACTTTCATGTAGGTTTGGACCAATATTACTACATTTGCATAGAGAAGACCAGATAATACCCAAAACTGCAATGGTTTGATCCTGTAAAAGTCATGCAAGTAGTTTTGATGCTAAATATAATGATGTTGCACCTAGGCCCTAGGATAGAAATAAAGACTTGAATTTTGAACCATCCATCTAATATTGTCCAATACTCAGAATAGATCCTTTAACTTCTCCAGGAGAAGTTATAAGTGCAGCAAAGCCATCAGTCCATTGTTTTTACCCAACTAATCACAATCCCAAATTAACTTCTCTAAGAAATGACATTTATGCTGATTTCTTTATATTTTCTCTCACTGCCTCCATACTGGTGTTGACCAATCACACCATCCCAGCACACTGACTCATTTAGTAAACAAATAATGAGTCTTGTGTGGAAACTCAGTACAGTGGTACTCTACCTACGAAATTTCCAGGTAACGAAAATCCTTTATGGTAAAATATTGACTCTTAAGTAACGAAAGAAATTTCAAGTTACGAAAGGCGCAATTATTACATGCTTTATGGTAAAGTACACTTCCACTCGACGCTCAGGATATGAACGGTGTAATTAGTACATACTTTACGGTACTGTTCTAGTTGGCGCTGCTCCGCCATTGGCAATGGCACGGCCCCCTGGCACACAGAGGGAGGTCCCTCTGTGTGTATGCTTGTCTCACGCTAGAGTGAATAGTGAAGCAGGAAGTGCGGACACGTTTTCGTCAGCTTTCGTTTGTCGCGTTCATGTGGGTTTATAATGACGAGTCGATGGCAAGAGTTTGTCTGGTTCCTTTCCTTTTCTTTTTAACCACATGCTTCATGACAACATATTGTGTAACCCGGAAGTCCTCTATTGACCCGGAACATTCGTCTAGTTTCAAAATAAAAGCAAAATTTTGGGCGGCTTGGAACGGATTAGGACATTTACATGGAAAACACATCTCTACTAACGAAATTATCTACTTACGAAACTACTTCTGGAACGGATTAATTTCACATGTACAGGTACCACTGACTGTAATGCATCTTTTAAAAAGAATCATCTGGGGTGTTCTATATATTTATGCTTTTCCAATTCTGATACTTATTGCTTTAATCCAAAATACAGCTACAACTTAATAGATGGCATGAATTTCCCTACACCAGATAAAGTGTTCCTGGCTGTCTCCCAAGCCAAACCTGGTTTTGTGACCACATAATTAAGTGAATTATCTTTACCTTTTTTCAGACTCATAGAATATATTGGTTTGTCTTTCAGATACTTTGGCACATTATTACTTGGGTAACTGGAGCCCTCTAGAATATGTGAAATAGAAGAATCTCTGTTTCCATCGCAAGGTTTTTGCCATAGGCTGTTTTTGTTTCTGAGATCTGCATCGGTTTGAAAATAAAAACATTCATATAATTGGATGTTGAATACACGTTTCTCAGACCTTGTTGCCCACCTTTAGCTTATTTTACATATGAGTAAAGTCCTTTGACCCAAAAGATCTTGTCACGTTGTGTTGAAGTATTGATTGGAAAATATTGACCTTATTGCATGTCATCCCGTCCAACTCAACATTTACACAACAAATATCCAGAGCTGTGGGTCCTGAAAAAATGTTTTGACAGCCAGAGAAAGACATTCACTTGAACTTTGTATTTGTCAAGAAAATAATTGTTGTGCTTCTTCATTTTTTCATATTTGGTGAGCCTGCTGTGCAACTAAATGTTTTTAAATTTTTTTTCTTTCAGCAACGGCAACGGCAGCAAGATGAACGGGTCACTGGAACATTTGGATCAGCCAGATCCCGACACCATCAAGATGTTTGTGGGACAGATCCCTCGCTCCTGGTCAGAAACAGAGCTTAAAGAGCTGTTTGAGCCCTTTGGAGCTGTGCACCAGATCAACATCCTCCGAGATCGAACCCAGAATCCCCCTCAGAGCAAAGGTACCAGCAGGGCCTGAAATGTCAGATGTGATCAAACATGTAGCGTTTATTTTTCTTGTGAATTAAATCCTCAAAAAAGCATTAACTGTCAAAAAAAACTGGTATATACTAGGGCTGGGAATCTCAGTGTACCTCACGGTATGAGGATACATGGCTCGTGATAATGTCTCCATATGATGATACTGCAATTATTGATATATTCCTCTTAATAACCTAAAATATATAGGGGTGAAACAAAAATCAGCAACAAAAAAAAATTTCATAGTTTCTATTTTGCAGCATAATTTAACCAGAGTGCAAACGGCAATGGTGCAAAAGCAATGACAACGTTTTAGTGCAACGTAATTGTAAAAAGATTTTTTTTTTTTAGGCGTCTGACAAACAGTGACACTATTTTAAACTCATTCAGGAAACACAACATCACATGTCTCTCAAGTAGATGAAATCTGTTAGGGAGAAACATAATGAAAAGTGGTGCCAGGCACAACTATCCCCGCCCCTTGCACAAATTGTATGTTATTTTGGCATCGATCCAGCTGATGTCATCATTAGAGATGTAGTCAGTTAATTGACTATCAATTACTTGTCTAAGAATTTGCTTGATTAAATTACAATAATTGTTGGTTAATTGCCCTTTCCACAGCAACATTTGTGGTGTCAACAGTAGGCCAGTGCCTAAATTAGGCTTAAACGCTGAGGTTGAATATTGGAGGGAGTCCACCTGTACCACACCTGTCGAAGGCTACCGGGTTGTCCGTGCTGTGACTGGAACCGGATCGTGGCGTAGAGTTAAATTGCTTTGGGGACATGGTAGAGCAGAATACAGACCGATTTGGTATGAATTCAACCAATAGTTTTGCTGCTAGAGTGTTAAGAAACAAGAAACAAAATGAACCAAAAACAATACCCCTTGCTTCACCTTTGGGGGGTGGGGCAATAAAATCAGTGGCTGTGCATGTTTGTTGTGCCGCCTGAGCGCAACAGTTCTTAAATACTGCAAGGTCCTTATCCAGCTTTGTCCCATCCATACTTTTGATTTAAACAATGCTGGTGTATCTTTCAGTTTAACTTCACCGCTCAAGTCTGCTATATTAGTGCTGTTTGTTTTTTTTCTTCTTCTGTGACTTGGGCCCTATCTTCAGCTCCTTGTGCAGGGAACACCCCCTGGATGACATGTAAAACAAATGACTCGACTCACTAAGGAGGAACAATGAAACAGTTTATAGCAGCTATATTTTAATAATAATAATTGTTAAAAAATGATATGCAATGAGAGCCCATTGATAATGCATCATAATTAAATTTCACAATAGTTCGCCATGTCAGTATTTTGTCAAACTCCTATTATATAGCTCCACAGTGTCGCATACAGCAAAGCATGTACTTTAGTACATCTGTCCCTACACAGGTTTCTGAAGTACAAAGACAGTTGTTTTTGTCAGTCAGTCATAAATGAAACCAAGAAATTGTTTGATGCAGCTGTTAGAAATTTAGGGAATGACAATAGGGCCAAAAATGCTAAGAGAAAATTAGTCTTTAAAATTTAAAAGCTGATCTTTGGTCCTGAGCCAAAGTTTAACAAAAAAGATTATTTCTCATAATGTCACAATATAATATAGATGCTAGCTTTTAGCTAGACATATGTCCAGGCATCTTTTGAATGCCCTGTTCTGAAAATAACAAGAATTGGGCGCCCTATTTTTAGGCAAGACGCCCAAATATTTTCCTCCAGATTTTTCCCAGTAATTTTGCTGGATGTGATCAAAACTCACCGGTTCCTACTGGTTCGTCGCTTCTCCCTTCAGTTTTACCACCGCCATGTTTCTTTTCCGATGAAATAACGCTTAGCTCACATCTCGAGAAAATCACAAGACTTGTTCTCCATGGTTGTTGTGCTATCTCACCGTTGCACAGCCTTATCGTCATTGTGCAAAGTCTGCCCCAACGACTCTCTACAGAGTGTTTTGATTGGTCCAACATACTTTGTGTTGGACCAATGATGGGCTCCTATCGTGCGATGCTAGACCACAAACTTGGCAAGAATGTTTTCTGCCGCAATGTGGTCTAGATTTCTAGGCTATGAGACTTGCGTTTCATTGGTTGATTTTCTGTGACGTGGCATCACTGGGTGGCGTAGCCGCACAATAGATATAGCTTACAAAGAAAAGTGGACTCCCTACTTTTAAATTCTAACTAAAAGCCTGTATAGATGACCTAGTGAGACAATCATTATCTTACTGCTTAGGCCTGTACCTGTTTCTATAATATAGTATAGTGTATATACTATAGTAATATAGAACGGAGAATATTTATATTTGCCTTGCACTTGTGTTTTCCTGGCTTTTTAATGGTCAAGAACAGTAAACACAAAGCCTGTCTTCACCACAACATCCACCATCATATTTCATCATCCCTTCAGGCAAAGCACAACACTTCTTGTCTCCACATGCAGTGTGGCTTCGTTTGTGCTTACAGGTGAGGTGATTCAGTAGTCTGTATGATTAAGAAATATATTTATTATTATAGTCCTGCTTTATATACATGTTTTATAAGGGAGATTGGCAACAATTTTCCATTAAGACATCCATTGACATGTCTCACCTTTTACAAATGGTGCTCAAGTTGAGCAACACAGTTTAGGTTGTAATTAGAGGGGACAGTGAAGTGGAAGCTTGCTGTCTGCAGAGAGCTACAAAGTGCCACTGCAAATGCTCGGTCTTCTGTAACTAACTGCAGGTGAATAAAGTAAACGACAGGTTCCCTGATGTAACTGTCCTCAGTTTACCACAACATCCAAATTTCAATTCCCTTGATGCTTTAAAGGCTCAGCATGGTTAAAGGCACTAATCCCCCCTCAGGATTTAATGTGGAAGAACTGTTTGACAGTCCTCTGCAACTTTACGGAGGTTATCCTGAGTTGGGTGTCGTCTGTTATAATTTCTGACCTATGTTGGACTATTATGTATCCTCTGGCCTTATTTTAAACTGTTCTGGCAAAGAGTCTTTAGATTTGCTGTGAAGGCAATCAATGGGGAAGTGTTGTCTGACTGAGTTTAGTAAACAGGGGATCTCTTGGGTAGAAAAGTTTTTTGTATTTGCTCCTGTTTCAATTTAAAAGTGAAAGATGGGTATTACAGCAACACTGAATGCAGACATTGTGTTTGTTTTCAATTTCCTTTTCGGTCTTTTGTTTTCAGGCTTTAATTCAAGCTTGATGCATGAAAAATGTTGAACCATCTTATTCAAAGAGTTAAAATTATGATTTTTAAAACTGTAATCTGTACAGTCTTCATGGGTTAACTGTAATAGGGATGTCCCAAAGGGAACTCTTTGTCCCTTGATACAGATTTTGATGATTTCCTGTCTCCTTGCTGGGGTTTTGGGTTAGAAAGAGCTAATTTGCTGTGCCTCTTAAAACAGACTTTGTCATCAAATTCACATTATTGGACCCTAACCCTAGCTTAATACAAACATACACAAATCTAACGTCCTGACACTGTCTTTTGTGTGTTTGGAGATACTGTACAGGAGGGAATGTCCAGGGTGCTTTTTATTCAATGCCTGTGTATATAAATATACAGGCAGCAGTGTTCAGTTCATTGAGAGGCTGACCCGTTCCCGGGGGGGGGGGGGGGGGGGGGGGGGGGGGGGGGGGGGGGGGGGGGGGGGGGGGGGGG